>JAPYZD010001630.1:0-19948 GCA_030522725.1 Ichneumoninae sp. B BG-2022a
ATGCGTTTGACGGAGGCCCCCCGATTTTGTTGTTTTCGTTGACTCCAGTGTTTGTCGGAACGGCGCAACGTCTCTTGACAGAATTTGGCACACTAGTTCGGTGTATGTGGGAATGTGTTCGTAGCAAAGGAATAAGAAAAATAAATGTGAAATGGCAGAGATAATTAACTTCGAAAAAACGGGCCAAAACCCTATTCAGATATATCGACGGACGACAGCCATTATCTACTATTGCCTTTGCGATTATTTGTCGTCTGCTATAAAAATACTGCAGCTGTGTGCTATTCTACAGTGCATTGAATTCATTTAACGTGTAGCAACCTCGAATACGTGTCGAGCTGCGTCTATGATAATTTGTTATATATATATATGAATTGTTTATTCGTGATTTAAAAAATTATTATTAGTTTTTATTTATTTATAATCTTAGTGTTTTCACATGTTGGTTATACTATTTATTATACTTTCAAAAGGATGAAAAAAAATGTTACTAAAATTTAAAAACTGCCAATTGCAAAAAGGGTTTAAGAAACGAATTCAATTATACGGTTCTACCGTTCTAACCCAATCACCGCAGTGTAATGTAATATTTGCAAAGTGATATATGTCAGCAATATTATTTCATAAATATTATATCGCAGATACAATTTTCTAATGTTGTGTTTCTCCGATAAGATTTTGTATGTGTCGTTGCTCTTCGATAGTATTTTCTATGTGTTGTTCCTCTTCGATACAATTTTCTATGTATTGTTCTTATGCGTTAACTTTTTTTATATGTCATTCCTCTGCGATACAATTTTTAATGTATCGTTTCTCTCTGATACAATTTTTATGTAAATTGTTTTGACAATTTCAAACACATGTGCGTTGCAGTTTTACAGTAAAATTTGTATATTTGATTAATTTTTTTGTAAATTTGAGGCAAAATATTTGTAATATTAATATTTGGTATTTTTTATTTACAAAAAAGTACATTAATGTTCAATTAATGTAAGTGATGTAAGCAAATTTCAAGTTCCAGTACATTAAATTTATAGCTTATTTCTACAGTGCAGAAAATGTCGGAGAAACGAGGGGATGAAAAGAAAAGAATCGAAAAATGCTAATTCTGTAACTTTTTCATAAAGTGTCCCGATAACATAGTTTCTTTCGCGAGGCAATTGAGGAAGTAAACGAGAAAGTTCAAAAACAGCAGAGAATGCAAGCTCGTCATGTGACTACAACTCGTGCGGTCTGGAGGGTGACGATGTTTTGTGTGCACCGAAACTCTCGCAATCTCCGAACAACAACGGAACCCTACCGACGTACGATTGTGGCCTACCCATACAGATGTGCGCAAAACGATAACGGCGAAAAGTTGCTGAATGCAGAACTACTGCTTCTATTATCCTATGCAAAAGGAGAAGCATGCACCCTCTGTGTCTACGGTGAAAACGGAAGTCTCCGGTCGGTCGTACGTACAATCGAATTACTTTTATATTTCTTCGCCAAAGTAGCGAACTTTCGTTAATCTCTGGGACTCGCAAACATAAATTTCGTTCGCAGCAGTCAAAAAGAAAAAGGGCGGCGGAAGAATACATTAGAAAAGTACGAAACATAGATAAAAAGAACATGCGGTGTACAGAGGCGAGGAAAGAAGATCGCCATTCCCGGCTGAGAAAAACTCATTTCCAGAACGCTGAAAGGAATCTCTTTGATCTTTATTTTCTCATGTATAGGAAGCGCTTACCATCTATTTGTTTCTCGAGAATGGCATGAGGCAGAGTGAATATTCTTCAGGAACTTGATTGCGTCTGTATTAATAATGACGATTCGTTCGAAAGGAGAGGAAACTGGAAGATGAAAAAAAATTTAATTGCGAAAGATCGGACATATATTAAATATGTTCTTATCTCTTTGAGAAAGTGGGTGTTGGGGAAAAATGGAATGTACGATATGAAAAAAAATGTTAGTATTTTTTCTGAACTTTCAAGGCTCTTCAAAGATAAGCGTTTTTCATTTCGACAGTTTGTTAATTGATGGCGAATGAGGAATTCGGAGCAATTGGGATACAGCACTAGTGTGTACGTCTAAAAAGACGCAAAATTTTCATTCTTCAAAAGCAGCAATCGAAAATGTAAAATTAGTTCCGTTTTTATTCATTCTATTTTCAAGGTACCTCAACACTTCTTGTGCATGTGATTACACAATAAAGTAGGTTGCGATGTTTCTCGTTCATAAACGTCCACAATTATTGTCTTGATAATTAAAACATATATATTTGTACATTTTACGAAAATGTCTGCTAATTAAGTTGATATTAAAATCGCAAATATTTTTTGTAAAATTAAAAAAACAATAAATGTGGAAGTTTGAGGACAAAAAAAGTCTGTTAAATGTGCGAATTTGTTTTACCGTGTATGTATCACATACACGGAGATAAAAGTCGGCGAGTTCTGCGGTCGTAGTCTCATTCATAGTAGGTTCGACGAGCTCATGTGGTGTAATTAATTCGTATCGACTGTTTCGCGAGCAACGAAGCTAATGTGGATTACTCGACGGGTCGAGCAATGGCTAATTTGTCCTGGGAACATACGACACAAGTTCGGGGACGATCGATTCTCGGTAAACATTGGTGTATTGAGAGAGATGGAGAGAATTCGAAGTTCTCTAGTCGTCGGTGCCCAATCGGTACGGTAGTTAGAGTGCCAATAATTACGAACTTTACGTAAATACAATTGAGTAGAGTATATGTTCAGGGGATGTACCGGTTGTCGCTACTGCACCGTTATTCGACGCTCCAACGATTTTTGTTTGTTTCGATATCTTCATTTTGCAAAGTTATTTGATGCGCGCATCAAATTTGATTGGTCAGATTTAAGCTAGCTACTGCATGGTACATTAGTCGAATGAGTGCCAAATGTGTACACTTGTTTGAGGTTGATTTGTATTATTGCATGTGTTCTCAACCAAGAGAAATATTAATCACAAACAACTGGTAAAGCCAAATTTCCATGATAGTACGTTTTTGTTGGTGTTGCTGTCCTTTTTAAACTGCCAAACTATTTTTTTTTAATCTACTCGGTGAATTCGTAGAACAACGTTTGAGAAACAAAGTGAACCATGGTCCATTAAAATTGGTTGAGAAATAAGAATCATTGATTGAAAAAACTCAACGAAAATGTGTTATCATAGAAATTTGCATTTCTCAGTTTATGTATTTGCAAAAACATAATTATCAATAGTTCCCTTGATAAATACACATTTTGGACAAACAATAGTCAAAATTTAGCACTCGTTCGACTAGCGTTCCGTGCAGTAGCAACCCTAAAACCTCCGCGTCGAAAATTCGAAAAACTCTCATTTGTCATTTCTCCGGACAAAATAGGTGATACGTTTTACCAACTTTGCTTTAAAGCCCGTGCGGAGCCCGCGATGTGTAAAAGAGTCGAATACTTTCCCCAACTGTGACAAATGCCCTGCGCATATACCCCACACAATAAAATCGTACCTCTCATCGACCCCATTAAAAACTGAATGTGGAATCGGCCTCTCAAAAAGTAATTTCGCAATACCTTACCTAATGCGCCTCCGAGTAAAAGTATATCACTGGCAGTCGGATAGATAATGAATGTGCACTTCCCCACGAAACTTTTAAATCCTATAAGTAGTAACTATACCTCACAGTATAGTCCACCACTTCCTCAGCACTTCGGCACCACCATCTCTTAACACACTTTTGTAACTCTCAGTAGGAATCCACAAAGCGCACCGAAGGACTTAAGTTTTTGCCGATGAGTGCTGATCAGCAGTCGACGGCTCTGCTCTCCAACACCACTCAATCCCCTTCACATTATCTCGACGTGATCCAATTATTAATTCACGCGTCCTTTCCCTTCCTCATCTCTCAACACTCCCCTGCGCGAATCAACTCCGCTTCGATCGCTCCCAACAAACCGGCGCTATCGCACCACAACCGCAATTAAAATTAAATTCACCGATATAAAAAAACCACTAAAAATTTAGACGTAATTTATTGTCGTCTTTATTATTCAACTCTCCAAACGTTGCCCGAAAAAAATTGAACCGACACTCCGAATTGTCAACTTATGGCGCGATGATCTTACAAAAATTCAAATTAAAATGACACCGAGAAAATGATTCGGGCAGGACTTTTTGGGTAGAAAATCGCCGTCGCCTGGTCCATCGGTCGTTGTGGCGCGCGGCGAGCCACTGACTGCCTACACCCCTGAAGTTTCCTGCCATCCCCGTACCAACACCCACGCTTTCCATCCCCACCCCCCAGCGGCACAGCCGACGGCACCGACCCTCCCCGTCGTCTCGTCGGCGCAAACGCCACAGCCCTCACCCCTCGCCGATTCCGTCTCCGTCCCGTTCGCCGCCCGAGGAACGCCGAGGAGCGAGACCGACGAGGAAAAGGGTCACAGAGAAAGCCAAGTGGGAACACACACCACACTTGTACGGCATCCGAACGTTCGCGCGAGCTTTCCCTGGGATCCCGAAAACCGCTTTTCGCGCCTAAGAGTCGGACGTAATTGTTTCATGTACGTCGCTCCTCGTGTACACCCTTCATCGCCTTCGTCCTCCTCCTCCCCGTCGGCGGATCTCGTTCTCGTCGCTCGTTTGCATCGAATACGTCTGCGCCTCGACTTTCAACTAGCGGGGAAATCACGCATGGAGCCACCGCGGGAACCTTCTCGGATACTCGGAATTTATTACCTTTAGCGAAGCTCGCAATAGTATGAATATTTAACGCCATTTTCCGCTACCGTCGTCCCGCTGATGAAAGACCCCGGACTACTGTGAGCAACGGATGAGAATCGAGACGATCGGTTGAACGAGTTATAGGAACAATTTGCATCGAATAAATTGCACGGATGTCGTGTCATCGACGGGGTTACCGAGGTAATGGAATGTAATTCGAAGGAAATTAATCGAGTGTTTGTTACTCGGACATTTGGGAATTACTGTTTTTTGTGGGGGCTGGTGTTGTGTGGGGGTAAACATTTTGAAGGGTTGAAATTTGGGACGGCCGATGTTTCGAAATTTCATTCTTGCAGATGTTGCATTATTGAAAAATTAGTGGTTCGAATATTGTATTTTCAATAGCCAAGTCGGGGTGGAGGTAAAAATTATGAACGAAATGTGGGACGGCCGATGTTTCGAAATTTTGTTATTACGGATATTAAATTATTGAAAAAGTAGCTATTTTGACGGTCCGACTTTTTTATTTTGCGACTGTTTCGACGTTAGACCTATTATAGTATTTCGCTATAATAAATTCGAAATTTCAAAGATTTGCACAACGCGAACTTTTTGGTGTAAACATTTTTGGCTGTTCTAGGGAAGTATCGCCTATTCATATATTTGCTCTCGATATATAAGTTCATTTCGATATATGTATGTTCGCAATTTTTATTTATTACTTAAGGATTCTTTGAAGACTGTTTTTATTATTTTTCATTATTTATAACCCATTATTTTTCTATTTCAAAATATCGGTTTTCTAAATTTCGACAGTTCAAAATTTCCACCCCCACCCCATCGACGAAATTACCAAAGCAATAGAATATAATGCGAAAAAAATGGATCAAACGTTGTTCCTCAAAAAGTCGTGAGCAACCTTTTTTTTAATGTGTCACGGTTATTCTTTTATGCTGATAAAATTACTCTACGAAATATTCTCTACCAACCCTGCTCAAGTGCCTTGCAATCTCTTTCGTCTTTTTACTCTCGGAAAAATAATAACGCAACTTGTTGCGGTGTCAAGATAAACGCGCTACCGAAGGAAAAGTCAAACAAAAGTTGTCAGGTCGCATATTTGAAAAGCTTTTGAACACCATTCTTAGTGAATATACCGTAGTATAAGCGAGATATTTCCAACGTTGGAAAGCGGCTAACGCTTCATCCAGCGATGGCGTTTCGGGGAATTATTTCTACAGAAACGCCGTCATCCGACTTAGCCAGGCAAAACTGAAACGAGCTACTTGCTATAACGAAAACAGCAACAGCAGCTCTCTGGATCACGCGTAAGACTGGCTAAACGAAAAGTCCGCTTGCCCGGCATAAAGGTCACTACTTTACATTCTTATTTTGAATAAAACGTCTCTCCCGTACCTTGACGTTTAAGGATTTTCCACGTAACTCCCACGTCGCCGAGAACCCATTCCGACACATTCTCTTTTTTTTCTCCGCCACTCCTTCGCCCCCAACTGAGAAAGAACAAATGAGAGATAAGTGACGTTTTAAAGGATTTAAATGACAAGCAGGGCAATCGCATTTTCGAGAATACGTAGGAGAATAGTAATGAAAGAAATAATGGAATTGACAAAAAAAACCGATGAAAACAGTCGCTCGACTGCCAAGAAATTGGCGATACAAGTTCTCCTTTTCCCGGATCGTATCGATTCCATAATATCGGGTATAGATTGCTCCGCTCCGGGAGTTGGCGAAGAAATAATTCGTGGACTTTCGTATTGCAGTCTACAGGGCGTTAAATTTTCATTAGACAGCTGAATTATTTTCAAACGTGCGTTTATTTGCAGAAAAAAAGAAAAACTTGTCTTTGCGCCCCGAAATCCATCGTATGGAGATCATTTTAGATCCGACTGACTTTCTGATTTTACTTTTCACGCATTTAATTGGATTGTTTGAGATAATGCAATCCTTGACTACACGAGCTTGCACATTGTACGATGTTTTCTAAGAAACCGATGAAAATACTCGCTCGACTTCGAAGAAATTGTCGATACGCGTTCTCGTTTTCCCGCATAGTATCGATTTCATAATGTCCTACAGATTGTCCAATCTATACCCACTAATAGGGTATAGATTGCCGACCCGGAGTTGCCGAAGAAACAATTCGCCGACTTTCGTTTTGCAGTCTACGGGGCATCAAATTTTGATTAAATCTAATTTTTATTAAATTCTCATAAAAAATTCATTTTCATAAATTTTCATTAAAAAGAGAAAAGAAGAAAAACTTGTACACTTTTCGCACCGAAATCCATCATAAGGAGATAATTTTAGAACCGACTAACTTTCTGATTTTATTATTCTGATTTTATTACTCACGCATTTAATTGGATTGTTTGGGATAAAGCCGTCCCTGACTGTACAGACTTGCACATTACAGCGCGATGTTTTGTAAGAAACCAATGAAAATAGTCGCTCCACTCCGAAGAAATGTTCGATACAAGTTCTCTTTTTTTCGGATAGTATCGATTCCATAATATCGTTTATAGATTGTCGCCCTCGGACTTTCATATTGCACTCTACAGGGCATTAAGATTTAATTCAACAGATGAATTATTTTGAAAAGTAACAATTTATTTACAGAAAAAAACGAAAAACTTTATTTACAGAATTTATTTACAGAAAAAAATGAAATCCATCGTAAGGAGTTAATTTCAGAACTGACTTTCTGATTTTATTTTTCACGCATTTAATTGAATTGTTCGCGATAATGCAGTCCCCGACTGCGCGAGCTTGCATATTATAGCAGGATGTTTTCTTCGCGTGAGTCTTTCAATTACGAGTTCATCGGGGGCGCAGTCAACCCTCGCAAAAACTCGGATGAGCAGCGGCGGCAGCGGCGATGGCGGAAACGTTGCTGCAGGAGAGCATCCGCGTTTAATCGAGTTTCGCGATAAAACATCGCCGGCAGGAAATTCTCACTGAAATACGTAAAACGTAACAGACATCGTCGTCGTCGTAGCCACAGCCAGCCGTGCACCACTGTTTTCGCAGCCGAATTTTCCTCATCGCATAACGCAACTGTTAACGCAACGTTGGATAACATTTAAGCTCCTGTTGCGAATAGGTATAAGCATAGAATTTCGCGAACATTCTAGTTCGCTCAATGCAGCTGCTCGGAATACGCTGCACGCTCGTACACAAGCCCGAATGTAGACCGAAAGTAATGAAATAAATTGCAGCACTCAGCAACGAAAAGCTGCGCTAGATTCGAGGACAGTTCAGCCGACTGAGCGATTCCCCCGCAACTTTTCGACTCTCGGCGTACCGGTTGCCAGCCATCCCCATTATTTCGCCTCTCGCATCGCTCACGCGACGATCTTTGGCACCGGGATAGAAAACCTCTCGCAAATCTCTCCGTTCCATTAGAACACAAAGCTTTTATATTCCGCGGGGGAATTTTACTTCCATGGTGAACCATGCGAACGTGTGCTGAGCTCTAGAGAAAGTGACAATCCGGTCCGTTGCTGATGTCATATTATACAGATACAATTCACTTTTTATTTATTTTTATAACATTTTAAAAAACCTTCCAAATACCAAAGAAAATCTCGGGCTGAAGGACCCAAGTCGATGGCGATTTGCCAAGGTGCAAAATTAGCATTAGGTAAACATTTTAGTATTAGAAGATAACTGTAAATATTAAATTGAGTATTAAATTTTGTTTACTACTACTACTAGAATAAAAAATAAAAACCTGCTAGTCAAAGCTGTACCGTTTGTTTATTGCTTCGAATAATTATTTTCTTAAGGCACAAAGTGTGAAATATTTATTCTCTTGTATCTTTCTTCTGTATTTAAAAAACAAAGATTTATAATGTTAGTAAAATGCGAAAGGGATTCCTTTCCCGTCTACCAATAAATAAATTTTATTAATTACCTAATTAATAAAAACTGAAGCCTAGATTTCGCGATACTTAAGGAGGGTCGACTATCAGCCGGAATACGCATAAGTCATTTTACTAACATTGCATGCAATTTAAGACTTTGATGGATTTTTTGCAATCACATTTTTGACTCCAAAGAAACAGTTAAACCTCCTCCAAGTGTTCTTTTGGACATAAAATGTGAACAGTGAATTGTGTCGTAAGCCACGACCTTGACGTGGAATTTCGTTGGTTATATAAAAGGAAATTCGTGTTTCTTACAAGTATATGTGCGCGCAGGGAGTCGTGCAATGTCGAGTTAAAAGTCAGGTTTCATAGAATGTGGAACGTGTATCTACTCGCTACGAAAAATACACTACGGGGCCGACTGCTAGTCGAATACTATATACTCGTGAAATCGTGACGTGACTCTAAAGCGATTCGCTCCCTTATCAATAGGCGTATATCAATGAAGCATAGCGATTCGCCAGAGCGACTAGTCCCACGCGTGTCGCTATGTGCCGTAAAACGAGATTTCCAGATATTCTATATATACGAGAATATATATATATATAGTATATCGTGTACTCAACACGTAACGCGTGCACGCGCGAGTTCCCTTTCGGTTTCGTCAGTTTCGATGCGAAAAATTCAATTTACAGAAAAAATTTATTTTTCGATCGATAAACGTATTTTCATCGGAAATCCAACAATCTCTTTGCACAAAATTTAAGACACTGTGTGAATGAAGAACGGCGATTCGCTAGAGCGACACGTCCCACGCGTGTACCCATGTGCCGTAAAACGAGAGTGCACGTTATTTTATTTTATATTAAATTTTATTACACTGAAAACGTAAAGCGTAGCGAAGAGCCGGGCAAAAATGGGACCGTGAGCAAAACGCAATTTTCCAATCATTTTTGGATGTCCCATTTTGCCCCATCGATACATCCGGATTTTCTGTCGCTCTTTACCACACTGCACCAGCCAAAAATGATTGAAACATTGCGTTTTGCCACACTGACCCGTTTTGCCCCGCTCTTCCCTGCAGGCGCGAGTTTCTCTTCGATTTCGTCAGTTTTTATGTGAAAAATTTAATTTGAAGCCGTTGTGTAGGAAGCGAATTTTTTTTCTGTCGACTATACTGTTAAAAATAATAATGAATATTTAATGCACTGGACTGGATTTTTTTATGGAAAAACAGGTACATTACATTTAGTGTACAATTGTGATAAAAAATAATGGACTTTTACAGTGAAACGGAAGTAAATTATTGGATTAAAGTACTTTCATAATAAACTTAAAGTGAATTAATAAAGGTAAAGCATTTCTAAATTTTTGAATATACATAAAATTTAATACACCAGTTCATGCATAAAAACTTCCAGTACCAGCACATTAAATTTCATACGAATTTTTTTTACAGTGTATGTAATTTTCGACGTTCCATCCACACTTACCTTGTGGCCGAAAAGCGCGTCTATGAACGTTTCTATCGCATAACGACTCGGAACTTACCTGGAACAGAAAAAATACCCAATGAATTGAGCAATAAAGTGCATTTAAAAAAAAATTTTTTTTTTTATAATAAAGTCCGACGAGACGTTCGCTCATAATTACAATAATAATCATGCGAGCGAAGCATTCGTCTGCATAGTTGGAGCGTACAGGATACATCGCGTGAACTACAAAAGGAGAAAAGGGCGTAAATGGTCAGACGCCGGTGTGAGCGAGAGCGTGACTCAGCGATCGATGGCTTGGTCCATGGTGGCTTTTAGTACCGAGGGGTCGACTTGAATGAGCAAACTGTTTCACAACTGCGCCACCCTGATGTAGGTAGATAATGGCAAACGGTATGGAGACGATAACGTGAAAATCTCGCCTGCGCGCCAGTTGACCGTACGCTACGACTACACTATGTCGTCACGAATAAAACTAGCGCCGAGACGTGCCGCTAGTCGTAGGACTGTAAGGACCAATCGCGAAGTTAAGTCACTTGTAGCACAGGAGACCCGATGCTACAAGTGACATAAAATCCGAATAAAATACCACACGTTCGCTTTTTGTTTCCTCAATTTTTCGTTTACAAACATTTAATAGTAAACAATTAACAACATTGAGGCTACCAAAAATATTGGTCGACGACTTCTCTAAAGAATTCTTTTTTAAAGAATTTTTAAAAAATCTTTAGGTTTCGGCCGGCTATGCATTATAAAAAAAAGGATTAAATTGAGTGTACCGGACTGGAAGTTTTTATGCAAAATCTGGTGTATTAAATTTCTTGTACAGTTGTGATGAAAAATTAATGTTCAGTGTATTAAAAACATTGTCAATGATTTATTTTTAATAATTTACTTTAAATTTACTTAATTTTAATTTTTTTTTAACCAGTAGTTTCATCTTAATAATTTACTTCAATTTCGATTAATAAAAGTATATCAATTCTTCATCGCAATTGTACATTAAATTTAATGTAACAGTTTTTGCATAAAAACTTCAAGTCCGGTACATCAAAGTTAGCATTTTTTTTAGTGTAATTATACTGTGTCATCACGAATAAAACTAGTGGAGAGACGTGCACACGTTCACTGTTACTTCCCCAACTTTTCGTTTGCGAACATTTAATAAAAAGAGTTGAAAAAGAATTGAGGCTACAAAAAATTTCCATCGACGATTTCGGAAGGATTTAAAGAAATCTTCAAGGTTCGGCGGGCTTTCGAGCGGATCAGTAATCCCTGCCGTTTTCCGTCTCGCGCCACTCACGTAACCGGATCACGTAAAAAAGATTCCCATCAACCTTGCTTTTTTTATCGGACAAAATATCCATCCATGAAATCCCTATACAAGATATTCGAAGACTTACATGCAAGATATAGTTTTTCCTTTTTCGATTTCATTGAAATAATCTACGTGGCCGGACCGGAAATGTATTACGGACAGTGACAAGGGGCTGCGATGAATGCTTGCGAGATAAACGCCGCCCCGATTTATTGGGAAGTGGGTTGTTTGCCTTTTGTGCGCAGTGCTCACTTTAGGGGCGGCTTCCGGGTTCGAACGAACAGTGCGAAAAAGTCATTCCTTGCTTTTTTTCGCCGTTATGTCTATAGTATGTTGTATCAGAGGGAAAGAGTGAAAAAAGAATCGCATGAAAGAAAATCCAAATGGGTTACGCGTTTCGCATCGCAAACGATCAATTTTTCATTAAACAGATAAAATATCCTGAAACATGTATAATGTACAAAAAATAAAGAAATGTTTTTCTTTTTTTTTACATTTTTTGTACGCTTTCCGCTCCGAAAATTTATCATATAATAATAATTTTAGTACCGACTTAATTTCTGATTTTATTTTTCACGAATTTAAGGAACTGCTGCACCTTCCTGTTTTACCGACCGAACTAAGCAATTTCATAGCATCGACTTTACATCATTAATATGCTACGCATATGCTTAAAATTTTAGATGGCCATAAACGCTTCGGCGTGCACTCGCATATCGTTTGCAAACATCCAAGAAATTAAGAAAATCAAACATAACATGTTTTCGCAAAAACCAATATGGCCACCCAGCTCCGTCAGTAAAAAAGGTAAGGGGTTAAAAACGGGTCCAGCATCCCCTCAATTGGTTTCTTTGAAACAAAGCATCCCCGACAGTATGACAAACGCTGGCCCGATTTATCGGCGAAGTGGGTTGTTCGCCCTTTGGGCGCGGCGCTCACTTCAGGGGCGGCTTCTGGGTCGGAACGAACAGTGCGAAAAAGTCATTCTTTGCGTTTTTCCGACTTCTTGTGTATAGAATGTTGTATCGGAGGGTAAAAAGTGGAAAAAGAACCGCGCGGAAATCCAAATGGGTGGAGGGTTTTCACGTCGCGAACTACCCGAGTCATTCTTCCCCATTTAATTTGAGAGAACTTCCGTCCTAACGTAGTGAACGCGCTCGCGCGCCCGCTCCCATTACCGGCCGCGAGCGAGATAGCTGCAGTTATTTACAGGGGAAGTGGTCCGTAAAGAACTAAACCAACCAGTCTAGACGTACTAAAATGCTAAGAGAAAATAAGACCGCCCACACAACGCTCTTTCTCGTTCATGCTCTTGGCCTATGCGGCCGCTCCGTCAAACGTACGTGTTCTTCATACATTGAAAGAAAGAAATGGCTGGATTAAACCAAGATGCGCTGACACACGTTCAGGTATAATATGGTTGGCACAACAAAAAAAATCCGCTTGAATCGACTGAAGCAAATAATCGTTTAACAAAACAATACCTTATTCGTAGACGAGAACGGGGGGAAAATGGGTCAGTGGGGCAAATGCAATTGTCCAATAATTTTTTGATGGGACAGTGGGGGCGAAAAAGGAGAATCGGGATTTATCGATGGGGCTAAATGGGACATCGAAACATTATTGGAACATTGAGTTTTGCCCCATTGTCCCGTTGCTCTACTGTCCCGTTTTACCCCGCTCTGCCCTACCTAACAAGTAACAGCTTCGAATGTAGGGGAGAGCGGGGCAAAATGGAACAGTGGGGTAAAACGTAAGAGTAAACAAAACATCGGGCGAAGCACAAGAGCTCAAAATAAATTTCTTTAATTTTTTAACAAAATATTTCCTTAAATATTGAAAAATAAATTTTTATTTTTTTTTATTGAAGCAAATGTATCTTAAGACAAGAAAGTCTTTCTTGTCGTGTCTCGCGGAGCTTCGTCATTGTCTATGTCAGTCCGCTTGACGAACACGAAGACAGTCTAGACGTAGGAAAATGCAAAGAGAATAATAAGACTGCTCGCACAACGGCTTTTTTGTTCATGCCGTCAACCTGTACAAGTTGAGGGCATGAACGAAAAGGTCGTAGAATGGCCGCTTCGTCAAACGCACCTATGTTCCATATACTTAGAAAAACAAATGGTTGGATTAAACCCGGTACGGTGACTTACATTATAAAAAGGTGTAATTTGTTTGGCACAACGAGAAATGTCTGTTTGAATCGAGTGAAGCAAATAATCGTATAAGCAAACAATGCTTTATTTGTAGAGAAGAGCGGGGTAAAATGGGACAGTGGGGAAAAACGGGTCAGGAAGGAAAAACGCGTCAGGGGGCAAAACACAATTTTCGAATCATGTTTTAAATGAGACAAGGGGGCAAAACGGGTCAGAAAATCCAGATGTATCGCCGGGGCCAAATGGGGCATCCAAAAATTATCGGAACATTAAGTTTTGCCCCACTGTCCCATTCTACCCCGCTCTCCTTACCTTTTTGTTAACCCGACAACTTTACACCATCCAAATCCTCTCATCGAGCGAAGTAAAAGCGCATAAACCAGATTTACATTTTCTTAATTAAAAAAACCATTCCTTTTATTTTATCGGAACAAATGTAGCGCCGCAAGAGAAACCCCTTTCTTCTCGTCTATCTCGGAGCTCATCATTACCTGCGTCATTCCGCTCGACGAGCACGAAGAATAATGTCCAGTTATCTCAACTCTTTACTTTTATTTCCGTTTCCATTATTTCAGCGAAACATGAAACAATCCCTCGAACTATAGATTTACACGTCTGTTAACTCTGCTCGGGTGTTATCGTGACGTCACACGCCAGAACAACAGAGAGCTTGAAACGTAATGGGCTTTCTCTCATTTCTCGCTTTCTCCGTCTCTTATGAAATGTGTGTCAGTCGAGCAAACTGAGCTCAACAATGGTTTGAGGTTGACACTCGGTCGCATGCATTTTCCAGTTACCACGGAAGTTGAGGCGGGAAGGTGCTCTTCGGTGTTATCAAGACACGATATCCAACCTCGTTATTTATTCGATTAAGCGACCACACAATTCCGTCCACCGGTGGAACGAGCGGGGCGCGTGGAATTTCCTCGAATCGGGGTGAGTTCGGCTGATCCGACGATAGAGCGCTCGTTGATATGAGCGAGGTCTAATAGTAGATGCGAATCGAGGGAAGAATAGTGCGCACTTTGCAGCGAAATATGGCCTTTGGAGCGAATGCTGTGTGGCTAATTGTTTACTCGACTTGCAACGAAAAAAACAAATTCCTCTATAGTTAATTTGCCTCTATAATAAAATTAAAAGTATAAGAAATGTTTAAAGATGTTATAAAAAAATTTGCCTCTATAAAAGAAACTTAAAGAGCGGCTATAAAACAAGGTCCAAAGTAATTTGCACACGGCTTCCTCGTTTATTACAACTTTAGGCATGGCTTTCTCTATAAGAAAGTTCGCTGACCGATTTTTTTTTAAATTTGCTCCCTTTTTCGCAACGTTGAAAAATGTTACCGCAAAATTTATTGCAGAAAATCGCTAACTGAAATTCGCATGAATCGTTGTCTTCAGGCTGTTTTACACTATTTTTCATCGCTGATTACAAATATGTTTACAAACACTCATTTCACTATTAGCGTGATCTGTGATTCAGAAACTTGTGTCAGACGTACAAAAAAAAAAAAATTTCAAAATCGTTTAAAATCTAAACTATGAGCTATGGTAATTTTTCTTAGATGACTGGTAGTTTTTGCTATATCCTTCTCTAATATTAGATGCAGACGTAGGGAAGAATAGTGAGCGCTTTCCAGGCTTTGAAGCGAATGCTAAGTGACTAATTATTTAACCGACTTGCACCGAGAAAAATAATATATTTGACGGCCACCGTTTATTTGGTTTAAGTAAAATATTTATTTCATTTAAATAAATATTTATTTCATTTAAATAAATATTTATTTAAATTAAGTAAATAGTTACTTAAATGAAATAAATATTTATTTAAATCAAATAAATATTTTACTTGAACCAAATAAACGATGGCCGTCAAACAAATTATTTTTGTGGGTGTGAAATCAAAAAAACAAACCCCTGACGAGACTTTGTCAAGCGCCGCTATAAAAAAAGGACATTAAAGTCGATAATTAAGAAAGGAGCATAAAGTTTGCGTGAAAAGTGGGCCCATAGTTGCATTATCGCGCCTCTTCGTGGCACCCCCAGCAGACCGGTGAGCGGTATTGGCCGTGTTGCCCTTGAACGAGAACAAATATGAATATCCGAGCAGTGGATTATGCGGGAATAAATATGTATAAGCTGCAGCGCGCGAGCGCGCGAGGCAAGCACAGCGATTTACGATATTATCCCTTCCTCGAGCGGCAGCCGAAGCAGAAGGAAAAGCGTGCGCTATCCTTCTTAGCTTCGTCGTTTTTCTTCCCCGGTCTTTCCTTCCGGCGAGGTCGTCGCGCTGGTTTCGAAGATAGTCTTTGAGCTGTTTCGCAGCCACCGTCGTAGAACCTGTTTAGCGTTTGTTATACGAGCCCGCCCCGTGAATTATGTTGCACACTCGCGTACCCGCTACAATACCTGGACAATGTTGGGCGCACAACCGGCGGCCGGATTATTTGTCTATTATTCGGAAACGAAAGCATCCGGGCATACTGGCTGCACGGATAAAACGTGGAATAATCGCTCGCGGAAGTATATAAAGGAAAATATGTTTTTTCCGTGACGGGGGTGTCTGGCTCACTGTGAATGCACGTTTCTCACAAATTCGTTGAGCCGAACATACGAGGCGTAGCCGTTACGCGCGGCGCGCGGCAAAGCTGCGAGCGATGGCTGCGCCAGGGTTGCAGCTCGTAAAAAACCCCTTATGGAAAAACCATTCGATATCTGTACTGTATTTTTTTTCACTGTGCGTCCGTTGCATAGCGCATTGCGCCAGAACTGAAGTAGTGGAATAAGCTCATCGGTGGACGAAATAAAAAAAAAACAAAAGTTAATACTCGTCGACTGTGCGCACTACGCCGAGCTTTCAAGCGATCAAAGTAGGACAAAAATAGTCGCGATGCGTGACCTATTTAAAAGGCGCTGATACCTTAGTAAATTGGGAAAAATATAAAATGAACTGCAAATTTGGCGAGGATAGAGACAATGTTTTGGGAGATTCATAGCTCGGGATCTAAAACGAGGAAGTAGGGGAGACCGGGGCAAAATGGCACAGCAGGGTAAAACGGGACAGTTAGGACAAAACTCAATTTCCCAAACATTTTTGCCCCACGTTTTGCCCCACGTACCACCATTGCCACCATTCAAAAGTTATTGGAAAATCGTGTTTTGTCTCATTATCCCCTTTTTGCCCCGCTATGCCATTTTGCCCCGCTCTCCCCTATGAAATCGCGTGGACTATGGAATTTAGAAACCGGACATACGTCGCTTCAAAATAAAACCGTATTTTGAAATCGGAAGTGACGTATGTCATCCGGTTTCTAAATGCATAAGGGAGAGCGGGGCAAAATTGCACACCGGGACAAAACGGGATAATGAGACAAAACGAAATTTTCCAATAACTTTTGGATGGTGGCGATGGTGGCACGTGGGGCAAAACGGGCTCGAAAAACCGGATGTATCGTTGGGACAAAATGGGGCATAAAAACATTGTAAAAAAATTTTGTTTGCCAATTAATGAACAGTATTGGAAGCTTTTTTACATAAACCGTTTCTGAAATTTCAAACACATGTGCGTTGTAATTTTACAGTAAAATTTGTATTTTTCATGAACATTTTTGTAAATTTCAAGCAAAAGATTTGTAATTTTAATATCTGGTAATTTTTCTTTTGCAAGCGAAGTACATTATTGTTTAATTAATATGCGTAATGTTAGCAAATTTCAAGTTCCAGTACATTAAATTTACAATTTATTTTTATAGTGATCATTATTGGAAATTTGAGTTTTGCCCTCACTGTCCCGTTTTGCCACGCAGTCCCATTTTGCCCCGCTCTCCTCTACCCGGTTAAAGTTCTTACTTCAGTAAGATTCATACCTCACGATATATCACGAGGAAGTATGAAGTCGCATTAACCACGAACTTCAGCAACCGAAATTACGTCACTTCCGGATGAGATTTTCAAACCGGAAGTGACGTATTTCCGGTTTCCAAATTGCGCAGTCCAGAGCGCGAGCCGACCGGGCAGTATCTTACAGAGATAGGAGAAAAATCTTTCTTCGAATATCGGTGCATCCCCTTTGCATAGAGACGTGTACAAGAACTCTGTACACAAAAGCAGCGCACGGTACATACGCGATGCAATCTTCGCCCGACGCTTTCATTGCATACGATGCAATATCGCGGTAGTGTTTGCCTCGTCAAGAGTTATCTGTCTGGTACAAACTCGTCGAACGTAGCCAGATGTTCGGTTACTCGACATTCTGGGAGTTTCATCGAATTGTGGAATAAGTTGGTGTTATGATGAGAGCCGGGACGGAATGTTGTCCTGGGAATAAGACCTTCGCCCGCTCGCAGCGAGCGGGCTAGATTGCCGAATGAGGAGGCACCACAAGAGGAATGGGCAGGAAGCTCGCAGCGAGTTCTCGACCACCGAACTGACCTTAGTATTCCCTCATTCCACACGACAGATGACCTACCTTCGCGAACCTTTCGGTTCCGCCGTCCGTGCGCCCCCCTTCCATCCCCCAGACCGCATGCAATCCCACGGCTGATTGCGCAAGTTTTACAAGTTATCCGATCATCGGTCGAATAGTTGCGCTGCAGAGATTAGGGGGACCGCATTGAGGGACATGGACGGGAATACCCTACTCCCAATTTCTAAGGACTCCGAGTTATTGTTACGGCCGAGGCAGCCACCCTCGTATGCAACGACTCGGCGGAGACTTCGGTGGATTGATCGTGTCCGATGATGCGACGGTTCGGACGAATTTTAATGGTGGAAAAATATTGTGATCGCTGGGATTCGGACTAGGGTTAATCGGTTCCTATGTAAGAGTAAGCTAACGAAACCCATGTTTTTCCATCCTTAGCGTTGTCTACATATAGGGGAGAGCGGGGCAAAATGGCACACCGGGGCAAAACGGGATAATGAGGACAAAACGCAATTTTTCAATAACTTTTGGACGATGGTGATGGCGGTCTGTGGGACAAAACGGGATTGAAAGACCGGATGTATCGTTGGGACAAACTGGGACAAAAATTATTGGAAAAAATTGAGTTTTGCCCTCACTGTCCCGTTTTGCACCACTGCCCTGTTCTCCCGAATGTAGTGCTGATACTTCACGTACGGTACGTGATTGATTTTTGGACAAAGCTATTGTATACTGAGAGAAGGGTCTTAGAAAAACTACCAAGCCATGTGATAAATTTCGAACTGGCAACGTTATACACCAGCGCCACCATTGGTGATATGTGAAACTTTCGCAGGAGCTCTAGCCATTTTTACCCAACACATATGGCAATTTGTTCTAGAAGAGGGCTTGGCAAAATTTTGCGTATCTGGCAAAAAATTTCGTAGATAAGACTAAGATTTTCGTGGGTAAAAACTGCGTCTTTTTTCCATCTCTGGGTACATAGCTAAGAGTGAAAGAGTCGCAGAACCTGTGACAGTAAAGCATTTAGGCATCACTCAATGATCCTCTGATTAAATGAAAATGCTTAGGCGGCGTGTTTTCTAGTTGAACACAGTGTCGCGATCGCCTTGAGTAAGATTGTTGAACTCTTCCGACAAAATGCGGTAAATCTCACCGAGCAAGTTGCTATTCCCGTGGGAAACTCCGATAGGACTTGAAAAATTGAGAACGCGCTTTTTCCCTCAGCTTTTGCGGCGATTCGCACACCTGCGCGTGCAGTACGGAGTCCATGGCGAAACGGTGACTTACAGATACGTGACCAGCCAGCAAGTTCTTCGAATCCCTCAATTATTCCGCATCCGAGGAGAATTCTTTGCGCCTTTTACTCTCGTGAACTTCCTGTGGTCACTGAAGTCGAACGCTGGAAAACTGTACACAACCCAATCGTTCTGAATTCGTGACACTTTAAAGAGACAAATTGAGCTGCCAGATTGACTCCGGTCGACCGCAACCAAAATTCTTTCGCTCCTCTCAATCTTCCATTCTTCACCGCTATTAACAATTTTTTCCCGAAATAGAAAACCTCAACAACGCGATTATCATATCGGATACACAATTTATCAAAAATCTAAAGTTTGACTAAAAGAAAAAGCGAACAAGTAGACATTTACTCTCATTCCTTCGAACCCTTCTCTTTACCTCTTTCCCCCTCCACGGTGCTCGTAACATTTTTGTAACCACCAACAGCATCGCCGACAGTATTAAAGAACGTTTTCATTCTTCACGTTTACACTTCAAAGAGACAAATTGAGCTGCCAGATCGACTCCAGTCGAACGCAACCAAAATTCTTTCGTTATTAACAATTTTTTTCCCGAAATGGAAAACCCCAGCAACGCGATTATCATATCGGATACACAATTTATCAAAAATCTAAAGTTTGACTAAAAGAAAAAGCGAACAAGTAGACATTTACTCTCATTCCTTCGAAC
>JAPYZD010001631.1:0-71755 GCA_030522725.1 Ichneumoninae sp. B BG-2022a
GGCAAATGCGGTACAGTGTAGCTAAGTCGGCTACGGACGCACTGGAAGTTAGGTAGCTTAGCTGAGTGCGGGTAGGGAGTGCTAGGGGGGAATCGGGATAGAGTTCCGTAAAAACCCGACAGGGAATACGGTGGAATTGGTACAATAAAAAAAAAATATATATATATAAGTTGTTTATTCGTGCATGAAAAAATGATTATTAGTTTTTATTTATTTATAATCTTAGTGTTTTTTTGTCTGGAAATACGTCACGTCCGACTCAAAAAACTCTTTTTTTTTTACCGGAAAACGTCACTTCCGATCCAGAAAGCTTCTTTATTGACTGGAAGTGACGTCATAACGGCAATACCTCACCGCTGGTAAAAAAATGCGATTTCCGGACCGGAAGGCGATAAGTCGAAGCAAAGATCAACCATTATTAATCGCCGGTCGAAATAATAAATTGTCCGATAATTATATTAGTACTCAACCGTAACTTGGTTCCACGCAATTATTGAAAATTTCACAAACAGAAGTTCCGCTTGTTTAGCCACGAACCACCAGCAGAACCTCCCTCGCGCAAATATGTACTTCACGGACTTAAACGCTTTGCCCCATTCTGTTCGTTATCGAAATACCGTATTAAGATTATACCATTTCGTAGGGCAAAGACGTCGCCGCACCGAAGCTTCCGCTCGCCGAGAGAATACGAAGGAACTTGTGCCAGAAGACGGCTTTACTGCTGCATCAACGGCAAGCCTGGAACTCCATTATTACTCCACAATTAGCCATGATTAAAATATTTCGGCGTCTCGCGTGCATCGGGGATATTAATATATATATATATAGTGTTATAAGGCCGGGGAGACGGGACAAGAGCGTGACGACAATTATATGGAAATTCGAGGCCGCGATCGGAAGGAAGAGCCCGTTCCTTTCGTTGATTAAATAATCCTCCGGTTCTAAGGAGCCGCGTGGGAAGAAGAGAGGATTATAGGCGCAGACCCGATAATGACTTATTTATTGCGCCAATTACCTCATCGTATTAGTTATGCTAATAAGCGAAACGTCGTCGCCGTCGTAAATATCGCTAAAATTGCAGCGGGACGATTATTATTAATCACATGATTATCCGGTCCCTGCACCGGTCTGCGCTGATCGTTCTCGCTTGATTTTATGATTTTATGAAGGAACCGGGAGAGCGAAGCCGTGAGAGCGTAACGAGCAGCTCACCATGTAAATACACCGCTAACATAATATCCGTAAGATAGGTGGGTAAGCGTGATTGATAGTTGCTCCCCGTATGATCACGAATAATCCATTCAACGGGGCATCGCAAACACGATGATTTTGTGGAAAATGAGTCGAACATGAAAATAAGAAGAAGAAACAAAAAATGTATCGCTGCGATGTCACTGGTTCGGCCGGTATGCACATCACCGTCGAACGTTGCTCTTTTATTTTTAAACAATCAAGTGAGGAGAGTTTCCGCTGGGAAACTACTCTATCATGCGTTCCAAGTCTACACTGTAAAAAAATTTTGTTTGAAAATTAATTAACAGTATTGGAAGCTTTTTTACATGAACCGATTCTGAAATTTCAAACACATGTGCGTTGCAATTTTACAGTAAAATTTGTATTTTTCATGAATATTTTTGTCAATTTCAAGCCAAAGATTTGTAATTTTAATATATGGTATTTTTATTTTACAAGCAAAGTACATTGATGTTTAATTAATATGAGTTATGTTAGCAAATTTCAAGTTTCAGCAAATTAAATTTACAATTTATTTTTACAGTGTATGATCGAAACAAACTATCCCGATTACTTATCGTACAGATTTACAGGTGTAAGGAAAATAAATATTTGTATTTACATTTTTAGGCGCGGTCTTGAGACGACATTATTTATGGGAAGAATTTTGACGATTGATTTAATAGTTTTTCTTTTAACTCGTGTACGCAGAGACGCCCGATAATTCCAAAATTTCCACAGAATTTGTCGATTCCTGCACGAAACTGTTCGAAAAAGTGGCACGAAGGCGAACCCATGGATAACTTGGACGCGGAATCTCCTACGTGCTCATCGCAAAACCAAACCCGAGGCGGCCGTGCACAGCCGGCAAGAAAATGGTCTCGAGAATTTCGCGGCCGTGCGGTTCGCGTGCATAAATTAACGGGTAAAACTCGTTAGGAGAATAGTTGAGCTCATCGAGATATTACATAAATTACTCGAAGCCCGGGGAGGATTAGGCGTGGATTCTTCGAACTTTCGACGGCGGGGCCGCGCCGATAATTCAGAACTTTGAAGGAACACAGAACGCTTCGTCGGGCGGGGGCCGGGGGGGGGGGGTATTGGGGGAGGAGACCGAGGGGTCGCTAAGACGGGAGAAACGGATCGACGAAGGCCCAGGAGCTACTTCGACGCGAAATCGGAAGTCGATGAGCGCGCGGTACGGCGAAAAGGACCGCCCGACCGAGCCGGGGTTATTTGTTGCGAGAATTTTCAACTCGCACCTTGTCGATTCGGCCCGACGGTGAACAAAGCGATGAACCGCTCGGTGCACCCTCGAGTTTCCGTGCGCACGAACGTCGGGACTGGTCGACGCGAATATCGACGGTGTGGTTCATCGAGAGAGAGCTTGAGAGGTCGTATATATGACGCGTATATAGGCATCCCCCCCCCCCTCTGCATGCGTCCCTCCTTGTTTTTCCTGGGACGAGAAACGTTCCATATACCGTTGGCGTACAATAGCCGGGTAGCATATAACAGAATGGTCCGATGGTACTATAACGCCTTGGCCCATCCGCCCTCCTCCGCTCCTTCCATCAGACACAAACCAAGAGAATTTAGTGGGAACCGGGTATAGAGCGCATGACGACGGGGGCGCGTGAGGGTGATGGCCTGGCCAGGCCACGAACAGAACCAGAAGAGGGTCGCTAAATATTCAGGCATTACGGCTCTGCATAAATTCATTTCATTATAGCGCCACCAAACATTGCTTTTGATGCTTTCCGACCCTCTCTGTCTTTTGCCTCCCTCTCATCCCCTCCCCTCATCTCCCCCCCCCACCCCTCTGCCTTGCCGCTCACTCACTCGTACCCTTCAACTAAGCCACCCGCACGACAGAGTAGAAGCGGTAGTAGGCACTATAGTGTACCTAGTCAACGATGGTAGTTTTCCGGAGCGATCTCGCAACCGTCGTCGACGCCCTCTCCTCAGTTGCATCACTGCGCTCTGTACTCCCTTACACTCCTACCGTCCCTTTTCGACTATGGCTGTCTAATAGCTGGCGCTGCTTAGGCAGACCTACGAGTTCGTCAAGGTTGTTCAACCCTTTCACGAGGTTTTTGGTCACGATGGAATGATTTTTTTGGACCTGATTTCCTGGATAAAATCATTCTGAATGTGTTTTCTCACTGAGGGTTAATTTTATTCATGGCAGACAGGATAATGCATTTTGCCTGGTAGAAACTTTCGAGGCTTATATCGAGGCTTGGTTCTGAAGTGGATTTGTCAGGGCCTGGTGTAACGCTCTAGAATTGTTAGCAAGGTTGACGAATAGTAATGTTCGTCTCATAGGGTGATTATTCGAGTTGAAATAAGTTGTTAGCAATGACAACTCACCGATGGACAATCAATGACTTTCTGTGGAAAGTCAATGAGCGAAGCTATTCATCGCTATTTATTTTCCATTAGGCAATCTCGTGGCAGTTTGTTTTTCTCTCTGGGGGTCAATTTTATTCATGGCAGAAAGGATAATTCATGTTGCCCAGCCCGAGTAGAAATTTTCGAGCGTTACATCGGGTCCTGATAAGGCCTTATCAGGCCCTTGTCAGGTCCTTATCGGACCTTATCACGACCTTATCAGGGCCCGGTGTAACGCTCTAGAATGGTTACCAGGGTTACCAGGGGACGGATGGTAATGTTAACCTCATAGGGTTATCACTGACTGTCCGAGAGTGGGAATACATGATTGACAACGACAACTCACCAATGGACAATCAATGACTTTCTGTGGAAAGTCAATGAGCGAAGCTATTCATCGCTATTTATTTTCCATTAGGCAATACCGTGGCAGTTTTGTTCTTCGGGCTCTCCTCGGATTACAAGTTAAGGATGATTCGATGTCGAGTGAAGAGTAATATACGCGGTTATATAGTTTGTATACGGGTACGTGTACGAGAGAAAAGTCAGCGCTGGTTATCCAGAGTGAGAGCCAGCGACGGAAGACCCCGACCGTACGCTCTCCGCGCGAGGAGTCTGCCTCGACGTCTCATGCATATGGAGCGTTTCATTATATTAAACCCTCCCGATGTATAATTTACTTTTGCATGAGTCATTTGAGAACGAGCGACTACGTAGTGTACGCGGGAGCGCGGACACACACACAACCGTGACCGGTGGGACACTATATATTCCTGTTATTCCTGCGAACGACTTAAAAATCGAGCCGATGTGCAGGAGCAGCTTTCAGCTCGAGGCGACGCGCCATCAACTTGGGTGGCTCATTTGGACAGCGGAATTCGATCCTTTTTTTATCGAATCTTTCTTGCCCTCGCTCCAACGGGCGTAAAAAATTCATATCTCGGTGGAAAAGATTTTCCAATCTTTGAAGCCCGAAACCAAATCCGTAAGAATCAACCGTAAGGCCTTGTAAGGGCTTTACGGTTATGCTCAGAATATTCACACTGAGCATCGATTGAAGATCACCCCAATTCGCCTACCATCAACTAAAAGGTCGTACTACCGCTCCGATTTTGTCGATATCTCTATTTCTCTCTTGAATTTAGTGGGAAAACACACCCAGAAAAATAATTTATTTGACGAGTAAAATATAGATATTTATTTCATTTACGTAACTATTTACTTAATTTGAATAAATATTTATTTTAATCAAATAAATATTTTACTTAAACCAAATAAACAGTGGCCGTCAAATAAATTATTTTCCGGGGTGCAATTAGATCCGCGAGAAACTCTTTTATGTTCGTGTAGTCATCGATATTTATTATTTTGTTCATATATTTTAATCTTGAAAACTAGGAACAAGCGTAGCGTCACGTCGACTCATCATGTATGAATATGTAACGGTATCCCGCCTGTCGCATAAGATAAATTATAAAATCATTGTGTGCATTTTTCTGTTATATAGAATTATCAATTGGAATTAATTTTCTATCGCCATAACCCTGAACGATTACGTAAAAAGGGAAATTTATAAATAACACATTTCAGACCTATAATTTTTGTCGCTATTTTTCTTTCTGGGTCTAATTTTCTTTGTACGGCAAATATTCCATCATTTCGCTACAAATATCTTCGTTTCGCGTGAACACATTTTTCTTCGCACTCACAACACTTTCGAGAATCATTGTGGCAAACGTTTCTTCAAATCAAATAAATTATTTATTCAACGTCGCGAACCCAAATATTCGGTTTATTTGAGGAAAAAAAATCTATCGAAGGGGTTCTTTTCACCGAGCGATTCCTAATCGTCCAATAAACTATTTAATTAACCTGTAAAAATCAGCACAGCCATGCTTTAAATATATGTTTCTATTAAAGATAAATACCGCATATTACTCGAATCATGTAAAAATATCATTGAGTAAAATAAAATTATAATAAATTTGAATAAAAATTATTCTAACATCCGATTGCATTGATAGTTAATGAACTTTGTTTTCTGGATATACTCAACCACTTGATTTTCCACTCGAGACGATGTTTCTACAACAAAAGTGATCCGCATGGTCTATTAACAATGTTCATTTATCGTTATCGTCGATAAAGATTCCTGCACAGATTAAAAATGTACCGACGGAGGTCGCTAATTAATGATGATAAGGATTCCTATTCCAGACAATTAATTCAATCCCGTTCGTTTTATAATGTATTATAATACACGCAATCACGTTCCAACCAGCGCCGAGCGACCCAATTGATTATGCAAATACCGATAATGACGCGCGAACGAATGCATAATTCGCGTTGCGATTGCCCGGGGGCCTCTATTAGCGTGCGCGACGCCGGCGAAATCTTATATAATGAGATGAGCCGCAATTAACCGTATCGTTTCGTGGCTAATTAATCGGTGCAGGAACTGTACCGCCGACTCGATTTTATTAGTGAAAATCTCTCCGCATCGTCGTTATCGTTCGCCAACTCCGAGGTCGAAAAACCGTGAGTACGTGACCGTTCGCGGATAATCCGCGGTTTCTTGCGGCGGTAGCTGGCTAAGCGTGAAAACCTCGTCATCGCATGACAAATACAGTGTCGACATTCACGGAACCTCGGAAAAACCATGAATATCCATAGTCGGACACGAAAAAAAAATATATATATATATAAAAACTGAAAAAACTGTTATAACGTCGTGATTCATTTTTCTTTTTTTTCCTTGCCTATCCAACTTCGACATTCTTGCTTTCGCAGGACGATGGCTGTCGTGAAAGTGCACCGACGTGCACACACATGCACGCCGTGAGTGGCGGTTACTTGATACGCGCGGACTGGTTTAGTTGCCCAACAGATAAGTACATTTGTCTGGCTTAACTAATTGGTAGCGTGTCTCTTTACTGATTGTGCAGAGCGAGAAGTAGCGTGACAAGCATTTGTCATTGCCTGTTTGTTCTTTGCGTGATAAATCGGACACCGGCGGTAATTGTAACTGGAGTAATGGCGATAAATCGTGGGCGTTTTGCGTTTGCTTGCGTTTAAAATGAATTCCCTGCGTACGAATTCTCATCGACGGTCACCCCGAGTACAAATTTTGGAGCGTTACATCGGGCCCTGATAGAGTGCTGGTAAGGCCTTATCAGGGCCCGATGTAACGCGTGAAAATTTCTACTCGGGACGGCACACGAAGTCGAAGTAGACGTGTCGTCATTTCGCGTAAAAATTCCAAAGTTGGCTCGAATTTATTTTCCCTGTGAACAACAGTAACGCCCGTGACGTATTCAGGCCGCGCATAATAAATTGTCGGTTCCGCGAATCCCCGAGTTTCTCTGAAGAATGTGGAAATAAAAAAATTAAAAAAAAAAAAAACAAAACGAATGTCCCAAAAGTGATCTGCGTTGGCCTCTTCGTTTGGCGGGTAAAACATACACGAGTTTTCGGGCTGTTCCGCGCCGACGTTGAAAAAGAATATGCAAACTACCCTTTTTATCCATCAGCGGACGTGAGTGCCTCATTTCTGTTCGTCTCTTCCTGGCACCGGGCGGGCTGCTGCTCGCCGTTTCGCAGGGTGAATCGGACATTCACAGTAACACAATTAGACCAACAATCGATAGGAGTCGCTAGCGATGAATACGAGCGGACTTTAATACGATGTACAAGAGGCGATATCTGCGTGTTCATCGGCGCAAGTGAAATCGTTCTGAGTTGCCAAAAATTCGATTTCACAAATTTCATCGATTTGGAAAATTTAAGAACAGAATTAACATCGGTGATCAATCGACACTACAGATCCAAGTGGAATCGATCTAAAAAGGAATCTTCGTAAAAAAAAATCTTACGATGTACGTGATATTTTTCTTTTCCAAAATGTTGCAATAGCTTTGTGAATAGTGCATGTGAACTCTGGTAAGAGGCTCGAACAAATTCAAAGATCGTTTGAATTGTTCACTAGTGAAAACTACCTCAAGTCGCAGCGTCCAGTTCTCTCCCCCTGTCCAGCAGTATAGGATTTCACCCTCATCCTCTCTCCGGTAGCCCTTCACTCACGTTCCAACGAGCTATCCCCTATCTCATTTGACCTCATTGTACTTTAGCATCCATTGTTTTTTTAAATTACGAAACCCCACTTCTGACGGGGAGTGGCCCGAGGCTCTCTCGACCGCCGACGAGCTCGATTTTCATAATTTTTGTTGGTAGTGTCACTTGGCTGAAATGCTTCTTGCACTCGGGGGTCCCATTCATAACACGACCTTTGTACGCATAGGCGTCAATTATATTCGTCGGAAGAGCGTTTTCGTATTTATTCATTGCACGTAAATAGCTTATTATTTTCATCGTGGATACCGCGCGTTCGGTGGATGCGGGTTGGATGGAACAGCGAACTGTCGTACAACTGTCGAAAAGTTACATATGTCGGCGGCGAGTAGACTCCGAAATAGTAGGCACTTTGTCGATAATGGTTATTAACTGTAGTCCCGTAGTGAGAGCTCGGCGAGTCCGGAGTTATATTTCATCGAAGATAATTAAATCATTGAATTAATGATGACCGGTGGGGTTTACGGCTAAGTGATGGTCATCATCATCATTATTGTTCGCGTTTGCTCAACACGAAAATGCCATTTTACTCGGCTAACCGTCAAAGGGGATGTGTATATACATCGACAAATGATGCAGCACAATGAAGTGGAATTTTGCCGATTGAATTTCATATTTTTACTTGGTGTTTACCAATTTATTCATCCCGTTGAGTTTATTCGGCAGCTCTGCTGTCCGAAACATCGAATATAATTACACCAATATATTTAGGTTTTGAATAATTTAGATTCTGTTCGAAACACGTAACGTCCGGTCCGTAAACTTATTTTTCGAATGGAAATACGTCTGTTCCGGCTTGAAACGCTCATTTTTCGACCGGAAGTTACGTCATGCCGGAATCACGTCACTTCCGGTTTAACAATTTCATGTTTCCGATCGAAAAATAGATAGATAGATGGTTTATTGTGTCCTGGGATAAAATCCCTTAAGGGCCAAGCGATACAAATAAGCGGTGCATATGGCTAGGTCAAGAAAAGTTTGAGTACAGAATATTTGGGATATAGTTTATGTAATGCACTTAAGAATATTGTATACAGAGCAAAATCGAAGCAAATACAGAACGAAAATAGACCAAGTGCAGAGGAAAATCAAGTCAAAATCAAGTCAAAATCAAGTCAAAATCAAGTCAAAATCAAGTCAAAATCAAGTCAAAATCAAGTCAAAATCAAGTCAAAATCAAGTCAACAGCTGTAGTCGGGGTTGGCTGAGAGGTTGTCAAATGATTGTCAGGTTGAAAAAATGAGATTGTCAAACCGGAAGTGAAGTATTTCCGGTAAATATCCTTAAACATAAATCTTTAAAAAGTTATACAAAATAGCTTGGATGGAACAACTGTAAGCAGAATATGCGAAGTAACATTCTTGCGAATAAAATCAGCATCAGCGAGGAGGGTAGTAAAACGACGGGTTCTCCGTTGGGGGAGTAAAAGTCATCGATATCATGAGGAAGAGGGCGCGAATGGTATAGTACAGTATTCACGCGAGTGTGTCACGTTAATAGCGTATGGCACACGCCGTGTGACACGCACTCTCTTGCGCCCGTACGCTATCCACGCTCGGTGGCATAAATCATTGGAAACGAAAACATATCCCTGCGGCCACGCAAATTTGCCAACACCCGACCGCAACGGTGCACGCAAACAAACCCGGAATCATGACACGAGTACCGATGCCCGGTGAGAGCGTGTAAGCCCCTGTATAAGGACGTATAAAATGTGTGGCCGCGGCCCGCTCCCGTCATTCGGGAAAACCGGGGCCAAATGAAACATCCTCGACACTTTTACTTTTCATGCTATCACGAGTTAGAGTATCGATCTAAAGTTCGGCTCAAACCTAAATACTAAATTCATTCGTCTATGAAAAATATTTTGCGATGCTTTTTCGTTACATCAGGCCCTGATGAGGTTCGATCAGGAGCCCATCAGGTCCTGATCTAACGCTCCAAAATGTCTACTAAGGCTTTCGAAGTTCAACCAAGAAACACCTTAATTTTTCTATGAAAAATATGGTTTGGCCTGAAACCCCTCAGGCCTTCACTGAGAAAAAATTACATAGTAAAGGCAACAATACTGACTTTTTACCATAAAAAATAGTTCGCAAGGGGAACGTCTACATTTTATAGTAACGGCAATGACAAAAATCTATGGATGCAACCATAATTATCGTTTGACCAATTGAATACAGACTATCAGAAACTATCTGCATAGACGTTCCCCCAGGGAACTATTCATTATAGTAGAAATTATTATCCTTTTCCTCAGTGTTGGATGTAACGTTATAAAATATCTGCTAAGGCTTTTGAAGTTCAAAAAGAGAGTATAGAACACCTACTCAGAAAGACATTAATTTGCAGTAGCGAAACGAAAAATTTTACCCTACACTTCCAAGCGAACAGAATTTTTCGTCCCCAAATGAACAACGTTGCGTAATCGGTTCAAATTTCGAAGTATACTTGCATTCCGACGGCATATGCACTTGCTGAAAAAGCATCATATTTTTGCGAGCACCAACAGTGAAAACATCATGACCCGGTACTTTACACACGTGCGTCAAGTAGCCCCGGTCGGCTCCGAAGACCAATCCCCAGAATGAATGCCCGCATTCACAGGTGTACAGTCAGCATCACACTCGCAGTTATGGGAGTCCAGCCGGAATTCTCGTAGTGCGCGTTGCCGACCACTCGTACGCTGGAAATGCGTGAGAATGCACCGACGTTCCTGCCCATGGCTACACATGTGCCGCTGGTGTTGGCGCTGCCGGGGACGCGGAATCGAGGTGTTCTAGCATGGATGACTCGTCATTGCCGTGGGGCGCGCGTGCCGCGCACACGTACTCGCGGACGCGTGTTTCCTCGCTCGCACACACATTACCATCGACGCCGTGTGCTCGGTATGGGGCGCCGCGCGTGCGAGTGTGTGCGTGTACCCGCAGCTTTTCGACACAGCGGTGCACTCCGAACGGGCGATGCCATCCTATAGGTGTCGGGATGGTATGCGACGAGAGTGCAACATGCAGTTCTCCGGGCGGGAATACGGTGCGTTCTATTGGCGACACACCGGCGGAGGGACGAGGACGGGTTAGAATTCCCCGGCAGCAGTCATCGGGCACGCTCACCGTCCGCGGCCGGCACAACTCAATTACTCGTGGAACGCTGTGGAATCATTTACCCAATCATTTGGTTACATCAATGCAGAGAGATCACGGGCAAAACCCATCCGCATGCGGGAGCGTACACACACGAGTTCGGTGGTGCCGAACGTGTGTGTGTGTGTGGAGCGTTATGCCCCGCCGGACCGAAGCCTTTCCTGCACACTTCATCCCCCTTCACCTGTGCGCAGTTTCCCGCACTGACTGGTTTCATCCACCGCCTACGGGAACCCGCGGCACAGAGAGGACGAAGCCGGACGGGATACACCGGCCCGCGGCTGAACGGCGCACGACGGGCCGGGCCCTGTCCCGATGCACCGGGCAACGCCACGCACATTTACCCCCGGTAGTTTGATGTATGCGTATGCGTGATCGAGGGTGATGCCCGAACGGGGCGAAGGGAAGAACACGCACGCCCGGTTATCCTACTAGCCGGCTATTGTATTTCGCCACGTGGGAGCTGCCTCCCTCCGGTGTGTATCGTCACCCTGTTGATTTCGAGTTATATCGTTATGATGACGATATAATAGCTTCGTCGATGGTCATCGGGTGGATTTAGTTTGATAGCCAAACGCCCCGGCGTTTCGGAACGAGAAATCGCCACCGAGAACCTCCACATATTTTCGACCCGGTGCCCGATGCTCGCTCGGCCATCCCCATTCCCACGGTTTTCACTCGCGTTCGTTCTCTTTCTCTACGGCTCACCCCCTCTCTGTCGTCACGAAGTGAAGCGTACGCGCGGCCGATTAATTGCCTGCGCCGAGTCATTCGATGGACCCGCCGGGTGCACCGGCCGGCATCGGGTGTCGGAGATCATCGCGCGGCTTCGCGGCAACCACCGATAGACTGCCATCGGTGCTGGCCCGCTGACGCTACCCCACCACGACCACTGACCGCCCGCTCGAATCGCTCTCGATGATGTTGCTCGATGAACCGTGAGCGCCCCTCGGCAGTTTGCCGCCTGGCATCGCGCGCTTTTCACGGCGTCCGGGCTGACACCCCGACCGCGACGGCGGCGTCTTGAGACGTCGCTTCTTGAGATGGTCTACTTGGGAATTAAAAAAATCATGAAAATTTCCGTACCATCGGCGGATCATCGAGAACCCGGATTAAATACTTGTTTTTTTTTTGGTCCTCTTCCACATTTCCGCGGAGCCTGGCGCGCGGGTCGCGCGAAAGAGGAGAAAAAAAATGATTATAGCGGCGGCCTGGCGCTTTTTTAAATACACAGGTATACAGCGGCGATAGATCGAGAGACTGATATTTTTTTCAGGCTCGATCGACCCGAGTACCCGCCGACAAAACCGATACATGCGCGTACAATCTCCCGGCGCTCTGCAAGTCCAAATACGTTCTACGAATGGTAAAAAATCCCAGGGTGGGCGGCCGCGAACGCGAAGGGGGTCGCGGACGGGGTGGAGTACGTTCGGAGGAGGCGCGCCACCCCCGCGCGGCCCGGGTGGTACGTCGGGTGGGTGGTGTATTGCAGATCAATACAATTGCACGTTAGTGCTAATAAATAATAGGCGGTGGGAGCGAAAAAAAGCGCGCATTGCAGCAACGAACGCAACACACAAATAATACGCGATACATCAACCAGGCCGGTGGGTAGGTAGGTATACGCGTATATTCGCGGCGCTCACTCGTTCTCTCCCTCCGCTCGCTCTCATCCTCTCGCTCGACCGTTCTCTCTCTGCCTCTTTTTTTTTTTTCTGTTTTTTTTTTTTTCGTTTTTTCGTTTTTTCCTCTCGCTTCGTTCCGATCTCTCGCACCCTTCCACGTATCCCGCGTACTGCCCCTCTCATCCTCGCTCTCTCTCGCTCCTCGCACTCCACCTACGCCAGTCCCCGTTTTTTTCCACGGCCCCCACACCTATAACTGTGCAAGCACCACCTCCGGGGCACCGCCATTTCCGGACAAATAAACTCTAGTCGACGTAATTTTTGGGCTGGCCGGTCCAAACGCGACGAAAAGTGAGTACCGCGAACGGCGCTCGACCGAACAACGCGATATTGTTGGTTGGACACCCCCTCCCCCCCACCTCCTCCTTCTTTTGACCTCCCACAACCCACACTGTCTACTGCACTCCTCACGTTTCCACGCCCTTTCCGTTTAATTCCTGACCATTTTCGTTGCCCTCAATTTTTTTTATTTCATTCTCACCGAAAACCGTCGAACCCTCGGTAAGATGTTGCCCATCCGGAGCACTCGGATTAATAAACTTTGGATGCGAGCGCTACCCGGGCTGTTGGAGCGTTCTCGGCGCCGTCTCGATGACCGTCAAGAATTCCTCGTCATCCACCCGCGATGGAGATCCTACAGGTCGAGGCTGCCCGCTGCCGGTCGTTGGGGTCGCGGGAACCCTTTATTTTTGTTTTTATTTATTTTTTGTTCACACCACGCCCATTAATTAAACGTCCGTGATTAATGCTATGTGCCACATTTTGCAGTCTGGCGGAATCCTTCAGGCCACTCGCCGTTTCCCACCTCCGCGACTTCCGGCTGCAGCGGCAACTCGGTACCAGTGGTGGCCAAGGGCTTTATCTCTTTCTCTCCCCCCCCCCCGGTCTCTCTCTCTCCCTCTCTTTCTCTCATGCTTTTTCATACTCTCGAATCTCCGGGTAACGTGTCCCCTCGACACGTTCAGCAACATAGACGAGAGGAGCGACCCCGGACGGCGCGGCACACCGAGATACCGCCGCATACACACGATCGTCGTGGCCCCCGCTCCCCGCCGTCTCTCTCTTCCTCTCCGCCTGTCGAACATTAGTTAATTTTGAAAAATTGCGCTAAACACGCGGGGACCGCTCGTGAATTGGCTTCTGGGGCTTTAACAGCCCAATCGGGCGAGACACGCACCCAGCTATATCCCCGATACCATACGTACTATACCTACCCACCTACCTACCTAGCCCACCCCCTCCCGCCCCGGTATCTCTATATACTCACTCTTGTATAGTCACTCTCTCGGAGAGAATAGCACACCGACGTGGCAACCAGGCAGTTCCGAGCCCCACTCTACCACTGGCACGACGACCCCTCTGCACCCCCGTCCGTAACTCAGAGGGGGTGCTCGCACTCGCGTTCCCCTGCAGACCCTCATCCTGTGTTCCGCTGGACTCCTCGTCCCACCTATGCCCGGCAACACCAGTGTACGCACACACACACGCACACTCCCGTTCACGCACCTCGTCCTGCATCCAACCCGTTCACCCACGCGCACACGTTAATGCCTGAAAAATGTACGGCAATTTTTTATTTTTTAATGCGCTCTTGGTCGCCGTCTATGCGTGATGTAGCGCCCCGGTTTTCCGGAGCGGCATCGAGGCAACTCGTCCCTCGGCCACCCACACCGCCCCAACCCGCCCCGTTCCGCCCGCCGGCTGCCCGCCCGTTTTTTCGCTCTATCGATAATTTGTTTGGATAATTTCCAATGCTATTGATCTAGATGTACATCCTGGTAGGGTATCCACAATGCGCCTACTAGCGTCGGGCACAAAGCCGATCGAGTGCGAGGGTGGAAAACGAGGTATGAGGAAGAGGGTGATAGTAGACAGAAAGAGAGATTGCGATAACGGGAGAAGCGCTGCAACGGAGGTGGAGGAAGAGAGAGGGATGCGCGGAGAGGGTACACAAAAAAAAAACGCCAGGGAATCGTGATCGTGAGTTACTGACGTTTCGGTATTTATCCATCTACGAGAGCTGATGTATAACATACCAATGCTACTGGCTGTATACCGCGCATCCATCTATCCGATGTGTGCGTTGTGAGACAAATGTGACATGGACGTATCCCTCTAACTTTTTTTCGACGGGATGGAAATACATTTTTTTTTTTTAATCTAAAATAAGACCAGAGCGATCCCCGCGGTACGTTACGGTGAGCGGTGAGGCTGTCGTCCGAGGAGGGTGAACTGATTGGGTTTGGCGTCGACAGCAAGTGCCGCGTTTTCTGGAAACCGCTGGAAGGAGGAGAGTCAACGACGATGAGGGTCGAAACTCGAAAGAAAACTGCTCGCGGTCATCGACACATTATCGGCGGGCTGCGTTCCGCGCATCCATCTATCCGAAGTTTAGGTGCCCAACTTTTTGTTTCGACTGGATGGAAATAATTTATTCTTTTTCGCAAAAGTAAGACCATAGCGTTTCACGCGGTACGGCGGGTAGGGTAGTTATCGGAGGAGGGTGAACTGATTGGGTTCGCGTCGACGGCAAGCGCCGCGTTTTCTGGAACCCGCTGGAAGACGGAGCGTCAACGGCGATGAAGATCGAAACTCGAAAGAAAACTGTTTGCAGTCATCGAGACATTATCGACGGGCTGCGTTCCGCGCATCCATCTATCCGAAGTTTAGGTGCCCAACTTTTCGTTTCGATGAGATGGGAAATAATTTATTCTTTTTCGCAAAAGTAAGACCATTGCGTTTCACGCGGTACGGCGGGTAGGGCGGTCGGCGGAGGAGGGGTGAACTGATTGGGTTCGCGTCGACGGCAAGTGCCGCGTTTTCTGGAACCCACTGGGAGATGGAGGGTCAATGGCGATGAGGGTCGAAACTCGACAGAAAACTGTTTGCGGTCATCGACACATTATTGCCGGGCTGCGTTCCGCGCATCCATCTATCCGATGTGCGCGTTGTGAGACAAATGTGACGCCGAAGTAGGTGGCCAACTTTTCGTTTCGACTGGACGGAAATAATTTATTCTTTTTCGCAAAAGTAAGACCATAGGGTTTCACACGGCACGGCAGGTACGGCGGTTGACGGCAAGTGCCGCGTTTTCTGGAACTCACTGGAAGACGGAGCGTCAACGGCGATGAGGGTCGAAACTCGAAAGAAAACTGTTCGCGGTCATCGAGACAATACCGGTAGCGGGCGAACGCTTTGGTTCCCGGTGAACGGTGGTCTTCGGGAGCGGCGTTCGTAGCGATGGAAAGACCGATGGGTGTGCGTTATACAAGAGACCCAGCTAGAGGGTAGACGTCTGCTCTTTGGGGCTGGTTTTCACTCCACTTAACCCCTCGGGCCTCGAGACGGGCCGCAGTCACTGGTACCAGCAGCTGGAAACAGTGGTGACGGTACTGGCGCGGTCGGAGAAACGGAAAGAGGAGTAAGGTCTTCTCAGCTACCTACGAGTCAAGTTTTAATTAGCTTTTCCGAATTACTGATGTAGCCGAGGCTGGCTCACCGCTTGCGAACTCCTTTACTCCCTCGCTCTCCTTCGGCTCCTCGCTCCCTCCGCCACGATCCCACAGTCACCCGAACAAAGAGAAAAGGTTAGCGGAGACTGAGGACCGCCACCACCCGGCAGAACTCCTCTATATAGGTACTAACTACCCTCCGACTCTTCTTATCCAAGTCCGCATTTGGACAATAGCCAAGCTGCTGATTATACGGTAATCTTAATGAAAAGTCCGCTTTGGCAAGTTACCACACCGGAGTGATTTTATCCATTAGAAAATTTCGCCGCGGTGCATCGGGAAGATACTGGAGCTTAAGTTCTCTCATCTCCGCGTTTTGTGCGTCATGGATATAATTTACTATTTTCTTCTTTATTACTTTTTATTTATTTTTTTTTCTCTCGTCGTTTGTACGTCGAAGCTAATTAGTTCCTTGAATGCCCCTGTCGCGAGCGAAACCGGCGATCTACCCTCACTTCATCATGAGTGGAGAGACTCAGGTATAAATGGCGAGCCCGTATACAGCGTACAGTATCACTCGTTGATGCTTATCGAGCCGAAGGATCTCCAGGGGTCGGTCTCCCTGATGTTCCTCATTATCGGTCTCAGTGAAAAGCTCATCGTCGGTGCTCTCTCACGTACACGTGTGCTCCCCCACCTCCTCGCCCCCCACCCATCGACGGAACGTTTAATGAATGTTGCTTCGTAGATCTTATCGCTGACTACGCCGGCACCTCAATGACTCTTCAATTGCGTGTGCTTCCACTTCGTTTATCAAAGTATTCGCTCCTTTACCGCTCGCCGGATAGCCTCGCGGGAGCGAGACCCGACGTTATTGAATAACATCAGTGACAAAAATCGAAGCTTCTGGATAGCTGCCGCGAATAACGATGAAATGCAGCCGATGAATGCAACGTCAAATGCAGAAAAAATATAGAAGCCGATGGATCGAGTGCCGTTAAGGGGGGGGGGTGGGGGGAGGGGGAGGGACTGGACGAGTGCGGAGGGAGAAGAAAGATTGGATGGAATCAGCAGTCTGCGAGTAACAATGGGGGGTTCAATTGAAAAAATAATTTAATGTGTCCTTTTAATTAAACAGAGAGGGACAGGCCGGGCGGGCGCGGGGCGGGGGGAGGTGGTGCACCGAGGCGCGGCTAGGCGGAGTGCAGGGGGGGAGGCGGAGGCGAGGCTCGGATGGACGCGGAAATTTAAAACCTGATCAATTGATAGGACGGAATGAAAAAAAGTACGGTTGAGGGGTTGCACAGGGGTGGTCGGGGGGGAGGGAGGGGGGTCGGTGAGGCGCGCGGACCGGGGGCGTCGAGGCGGAGGGTGAGAATGAGGCGGAGGCCAGGGTGGCGGCGGCGTTCGGCGGGGGCTCCCGAGAGCGCAGTGCACGAGGTTGGGGGATAGGGGCTGGGGGAGGGTGGGGGGGGAGGGCGGGTAGATGGGATTGCCGAGCATTATTCTGAAACGCGAATTTGTTCATTTGTTTCTTCCCTCTGTATGCGCCGCGGCGTGTGTGCATCCTTTTATCGACTAAAATCCAGGCTTCCAATTACCGTGCAAATGATTTGTTTTTTTCGTGCGCGAGCGAGCGAACGAACGAACGGATGCGCCCGCGCACACCGTACGCAACTCAAAAGGAATTTAAAACCACTGACGAAACACGTCCTCGGTTGCGAAAAAAATACGTCGCCAGCGCGATGCTCGTGTTACCGCGCCAGTGGATTTTCAAAATAGTTGTCGCGAAGCCTCGCGGGACGAACGGCGCGACGGGTCCGACACGATTCGACGCCCGACTCTCCGATCTGCAGCGATACGAGTCGCGCATTCGAACGGAACCTCGGTGCATCATCGCCACGTTGCTTTATGCACAGTCGCTATCGCCCAGTGCCTATTTCGACGAAAGCCCCAAGGCGCGTACGCAGCCACGGTTTTTCTGTGAAAGAATATCGAAACATGACGGAGATCCGTGCCAGATCATGCATGAATATTGTACCAACCTGAAAAGTCACATTCCAGTTACATTTTATAAAGAATTTCGGGAGCAGCGCGGAAAGGCTTCGTGGCTCAGACCTGGGTTACTTCAGTAATTTTACTCAGTCCGATTTCATGGGTTTACACAAAATAAAATAAATTTTACCGTTGTATCGACACTGAAAAAACACTATCAATGATTCAAGTAAAATTTGCTTCCGGGCTGCCAAAGAAAAAAAAATGTTCTTTCGATTCTTTCAATTCGTACAATTTCACACCGGATTGAAACGATAACACGTTACCTTGACAGTCTTGCCGTCGTTGTTTCAATATCATATGGAATTGTAAGAATTTAAAGTGGAATTGAAACAAACATTTTTTGTCTTCGGCAGCCCGCAAGCGATTTTTTTTTCAGTGGAGAAAAGATACGTGTAACACGTTGCAGTATGTAAGCAATGTGTCAATCACAGTGCGTCATGTCGATACAATAAATCGTAAAAAAATTACACTCTCCGAATCGAGAATCGATCACATTTACAGTTCCACAGATATTTTTTTCAACAAGTTCATGCCAAAAATTCATTACACTTTCATGAATGGATTATCATATCCACGGACAGATATTGATGCGTTCGTGTAGTATACGGTGATGATAAAATTCGCAAAAATTGATCATCGAGCCCGTAACCTATTTGCACGTTGTTATACCGGTGTATAACCACGTATCTGTTTGCGGTTTGTTTCCCCAATGTTTGCGTCGAAGCGCGAATACACTTGTTTGGAAAGCCTCCCCCTCCCCCGGCGCACTGATGTGTACCGTTCAATAAAGTCATCGAGTGATCCGAGCGATGCACACGTGCATACGCGCGAGCATCGATATCCAGCTCGCCCCAAGTGGCCCCAAAGTGGGACGGCGCATCTTTATCGGAATAATATCGTTTCCGAGATAGAGATCCGACTCGTCTATAGCCATAACGGCATATAGATGATAGTCGGAAACTCCGATCCCTTCGTTGCCGAGCTACTGACCAAATGGATATTATTACACGAGGGATGGAAGCGCATACGGATGAACCGGCTATAGGGGATGAGCATGTAGATCATCCATTGGTACACCGTTCCTACAGCCGTGTGCGAGCCAATATGAGACTTCTCAATCTAATATTGCTTGAGGCGGCGACGAAGCGTGAGCTCGCGCATCCGGGACCAACCCCGTCGCGCGCGTCCGCTATCTCTTCGGCCTCTGGTCATCTTGAATATTGAGACGAATTCCAGCGGACCGAGAGATATGAGATTCGGATTGTCCACGCTCGACGCTTTCCTCACATCCGACGGTTCATGTCTCGATGACTTCTCGCTTCGCTCCTACAATTCCGAGTCTAAATTATTGCGGTATCTACCGACAATTTAGGGCATATTCATACATCTTTCGCAACATTTGCAACGTTTTCTCAGGGCAAAGATAGGATTATGTGGAACGCCATAAGAGTAGGGGAGACCGGGGACAAAAGTAATACGGGTCAATTGTAACAAGCGGCCGCGCAACGCTGCGCATGATCGGACGCATCGGATATGAAGTGAGCAACATAAGTGAGCAACATTATAGACATCACCTTATGGCCAAACAATCACCTCACAGCTGAGTTTTCAAAAATATCAATTCGCCAAAACCAAATGTGATTCGCGAGAGCAGAAGTGATTTTTCCACTGTGCGATTTGCGTCAGCTAGGCAACACAATACAAAATATTAGTGCAAACAAGCACAAGGAATTGAAAGGTACATTTTTGCAGAATATTTTGATCGTTGAGACGATCCGTTTCAGATTGTTATTAACCGATGCCCGTTTCAGATTGTTATTAACCGATGCCACAATAACTTTGCTAATAATCATGTGTGGGGGTCGATTGTAACAGTCGATCCGGGTCAATTGGACCAGCAATAATTAATTGTTTCCAATACCAATACCAATGTATTTCATTTATTTTGTTCTTACATTCCAAGCAATCAGCGATAATTTATACACTTATGTATAACCAACCAATTGTAGACTATAACGTTTATAATAGGGCTGTATAGTTAGGCCAGCTAAAATGACTTAGCCGGCTACAACGGCTTAGCCGGCAAATAATATTTAAAAAATGTTTAATTTGAATTTAAATTTCTCTGTGATAATGCACCCCCGTTCCATTTCTTAATGGCAGTCGGCGAAGGATTTCGTTGATGCAGGAGGATGTTACAAATGACCCCACCGCGGCACAAATTCTTACCTAATTTCGTCTGTGTTTAAAGGGGCGGTGTTCGCAATTCCGTGCATATTTCTGCTTGAAATTTTTAAACTAAATACCTAAGACTAAGTTAATCGTACACCATTGGATGCCAAAGCGTTAGACTCTCGGGTTTGTTGGTAAAAAAATTAAAAAGAAGTTTTGTTACTTTTGTCCCCGGTCTCCCCTACAATTTCGAAGAACCCGTGAGTCAACAGCCACGCTATCGTCCGCTGTTTTAACTGTTGTAACCGTCAGTTGTTATGTTCCTTGCACGGCAATTGCGATGATGACATTTACCGAAAGATCGTTTCGGCAAATGTATGAGATATAATGAGACTCGTATAAACACTTTTATCCCTCATGGCTGCAAGTTAGGTGCGCGAAATGCTTATAGGCGCATATCGTTCTGTCCACAGTAAACCCAATAACCACACGGGGTCGTGTGCAGAGCTGTGGTTAGATGCGAAGTATGGTTAATTATAGTCCGACACGTCGCACAATTTCATGGCGAAAAAAAACTAGTAATATGGAAGCCTCGTGAGCGAACACAAGAGACGCGAGTTTCCACGGATCCGCTTTCCAGAAAAGCGTCTGCGCTAGTGACAGCAGTGGTAGTTAGCAGTAGCAGACGAGCCAACCAGCGAACCAGGAGCGGGCTGATTGGCGACGATCGTGTCGATTGAAAAGGTAATCAACTAAGTAACGTTAACTAGTCGTACCTTTGCTCGTTACCCGACACCGGCAAAACTGAAACTGACGTCCCGCGCGTTCATAAAAAGACCGGGGGCGTATCGGGCGTATGTCACATAGCACTTCCGCTCTCCCTCGGCTGAACTTGCGTCGAGTCCGACGTAGGTTTCCCGCGAGCGAACCTCCCAGTTTCTGGGTCTCGAGCCCCGGCAGTTTCACGAGTTGTCTGGAATCGATATTACCCGAGAAAAAAGGAGATAAAAATCGCTACGGGATCGTCACTACATGCGACGTGTCGGGGGTGACGAAAACGTCACACTTCTTTTTTTTACCCGCTCCATGGATCACACGGGGCCGCGAGCGGAGTTTATCCCGGCGAGATGCGAGATGCCCGACGAGGTGAGGCCAAGTTACCGTATCCACGGTGGAGGGCGCGTTAATACACGCGTTACATCCGCGGCGCCCGATGCACTTTGCTCCCCGGCGTTGTTCCACCGTGCCGGCTCTCGACTCAAAGCCCAATCGATAATTCATTTGTTGCGTCAATTAAAAATGTAATTTGAAAAATATATTAAAGGGGTTGGACGCTCGCATCGGAGGCTCGAGTCGGCGGCTCGAGGGAGAGGGAGAGACGGAACGGGGGAGAGGAAGAGTGAGAGAGGCGCAGCAACAGCACAAGCGGTAGGAGGGTGTATAGAAGCATGGAGTAGCGCGAATGCAAATGAATTATTAAAAAATTTAATCAATCGAATCGCTAGTACCCTTACTCCTCCGGTCTACCAAGTAATGATTATTCATGCCGGAATGGCTTCGCGCGAGCGAATATTTATAATTTGTTTATTTAAATCGCGACGACGACGTCGACGACGACGACGGCGCGAACGGGGATGACGACTGCCGACCGAGCGACTGCACGGTTTGTGTCCTTACTCGCCGTGTTCTCGCCAAATTGCGTTTGTACGTTTACTTTTTCCTATCAAACAGCATGCTCTTAAAACAACGAAACAAAAACTATTTAAAAAGAGGAGTCCGAGTCCGAGCAATCAGTATTGTCATCATGAGAATCTCGAGCGCCTCTTCGTCCGGGATTCTTTACTTGGAGGAAAAAAATAAATAAATTCTCTAATGGACGTGGAAAGTGAACGGACCGCGGTACCTAATAATTTGTCCTGCTATGCACGGCCCGTTTCAAGCGAATCCGCGACGACCGCTCTCACTTCGGACTTTCATGCATAACACGAGGAAATGAAATATATATATCTACTAGCAGGTTGTTGTAGGCTCGAACGATTCATGCCATCGCTATGAACTGTGCAATTTAGAATCATTCGAAAATTTAGATTTTCGGCGGATTACCGTTAATACGTCACTTCCAGTTTGAAAATATTTTTTCGACCGGAAGTGACGTCATACCGGCAATACATCACTTCCGGTTTGAAAATCTCATCTTTCGATCGGAAGTGACGTTATACCGGAAATACGGCACTTCCGACTTGAATTTTGTATTTTCCGTTCGGAAGTGACGTCATAACGGCAATACGTCACTTCCGGTTTGAAAATATCTACTAGCATGTTGTTGTAGGCTCGAACGATTCATGCCATCGCTATGAACTGTGCCATTTAGAATTACGTTAATACATCACTTAAGCGGATTACCGTTAATACTGGTAATCCGCTTAAGTGGTTTGAAATATTTCTTCTGGTTTGAAAATATTTTTTCGACCGGAAGTGACGTCATACCGGCGATACATCACTTCCGGTTTGAAAATCTCATTTTTCGATCGGAAGTGACGTTATACCGGAAATACGGCACTTCCGATTTGAAAATCTCATTCTCCGACCGGAAGTGACGTCATACTGGAAATACGTCACTTCCTGTTGGAACTCGAGAACTCCTCTCCAGAGACGAGACTGGAAATATCCGAGGGCCGCTGAATTCCTCGTAGGACCTCGGGTTCTCGCCCATATTCTAATGTAATATCGATCAATCGCCTCATTTAAATGTTGACCGCGGTATAGGAAAATGTGAAATTCAAAGTATCCCGATAGATATTTTTATATTCGGTCGCCCTGCCGCTTTCCCCGTTTGGACACGCACACACCACCGAAGGATCTTCCCCGGCCGTCGAGGCATGTATGTACCGCATGATATTTCAGCGAACTTGGAGGAACCTGATGTTATTCATGGAGGGAATATATGCATGTACATACGTGTAAAACCCTTCCTCACCCTCGCCGGCTCGCCGATACCTACGATCAGTTCTTTTTCCCTCTCGCTCTCCGCGGATTCTTTGGTCCTTTCTATAACCCTCCGCATCGGGCGCGCTCTTTCGACGACTGGACGCGTGCGCGTGCACCGTAAAAACGCTCACGGGCAGGCGGGGGTTGCACGCAGCGTACGCATGTATGCAAAGTTATGTGCGTATATGAATGCATCCGGCGAGGGTGGATACGGAAGAACGCAGCCGTAAAGCCCCGGAGGCCAAAGCGGAGAATTCTCCACGGGTCTCCGAAGTAAGTATTATGTTGATGTCCTCACGCGAACGGTCCCGCACCGTGCCGGTGGAGCTTCCGAGGTCCGGAGAACGGAAAGGACCCGACGAAGTAGCCGTGAGGCCAACAGTACCAGCTGCCGCTTTAAAGAAACATTGTACGTTTCTCAAAGTGGCGTCGTAGCCGAACCCCCCGGAGACAACTCGGCCATCAACCTGCCGTGAATTTTCTTGCAAATTGCAAACCCGTAAAAGGCCCTTCGAGACCGTGGCGCATTCAGCGCGCTACCATCGTCATGAAGTCCTTCAGTTGCTCGCGCCTCACGTAGGACACTTTAGATTTTGACGCGGTACGCTGACAAACCGCGTGATAGCGGGACTTTGAACAAATCTCGAATATTTTCATTTTTTTTTTTTTTTTTGCGAAACCATGATGTCGTTTTCTTCATAGAAACCAACATTGATAAAACAAATGTTCTCATAAGCTGTGTTTCAGTGATTTGTCGTTTCAGTCTGACTATCTTTTGAAAATCGTCATTCCGACTTTAAAACAATCTCGGACATATATTTTTTTTTTGTTGGAAGAACAATTTCCCGGTTTCTTCAGAGAAACCAACATTGGTAAAACAATTTTTCTCACAGCGTGCGGTATGATTTGTCTTTTCTGTATGACTATCTTTCGAAATTCGTCATTCCCACATCTCAGGCAAAATCACAATAAAATCGGTTGGTCCTTCAGTCGAGCGCGCCTCATGAAGAATACTTTAGATTTCGACACGGTACACTGACAAATCGCATGATGGTGGGACTTTGAAAAAATCTCGAACATTTTTTTTTATATGCAAAAAAAACTTGTCAGTTTTCTTCACAGAAACCAACATTGGTAAAGCTATTTTTCTCATACGCTGTGGTATGATTTGTCCTTTCAGTGTGACTATCATTTGAAACTCGTCATTCCGACATCACCGGAAAAATCACATTAATATCGGCTGGATGAGCATACGCGAAATTCGAAATGCTCGGAGTATAACAGCAGGCGCATACGTTCACGCGCGTATGTGCGCGTGTAGCACGTGTTGCTCGAAACGGTCGAAAACGCCAGATTCGTGCGGCAGTCCTGTCAAAATACTTCGAGTCCTCGCCCATCCCGCTGCAACGCGGGCTCTCGCGCTCTCCCCGTCGATTCCGCCGACTCCGCCCGCCGAACCACTCGTCGAAGCCGCATTACGTTAAAGTTAAATATTATTCTTAACGAGAAACATTTATTTGGGCGCGAGATAAAAAATATTTAGGTGTCTCGCCGAAAAAAGTGCCGGGAGGGCTGCGAATGGCGACGCCGGTCTTGTTTTAGTACGGAGGATGTACTCGTGTATATTGTACCCAAATCCGTTTCTACTGCCGCTCGGAATTTTTCACAGCTCGGCGGACATTCTCACGAGAGCGCCCAGAAAAAAAAATTATTCGACGGCCACCGTTTATTTGGTTTAAGTAAAATATTTATTTGATTTAAATAAATATGTATTTAAATTAAGTAAATAGTTACTTGAATGAAACAAATATTTATTTAAATCAAATAAATATTTTACGTAGACCAAATAAACGGTGGCCGTAAAATAATTTTTTTTCCGGGTGAGACGGACAGACGAACAGGTCATCTATGTCCTGCTTCCAAGCGACAATACAACAACAAAAAAAGTAATACAATTTTTTTAATAATTCTTCCCTGTCTGTGAAATTATTTTATAATGTTTGTGGATTATTCTCACGAGAGCACCCAGAAAAAAAAGTTATTCGTCGGCCACCGTTTATTTGGTTTAAGTAAAATATTTATTTGATTTAAATAAATATTTATTTAAATTAAGTAAATAGTTACTTGAATGAAATAAATATTTATTTAAATCATATAAATATTTTACGTAAACCAAATAAACGGTGGCCGTCAAATAATTTTTTTTCCGGATGAGACGGACAGACGAACAGATCATCTATGTCCCGCTTCCAAGAGACAATACAGCAACAAAAAAAACAATAAAATTTTGTTAATGATTCTTCCCTGTCTGTGATATTATTTTATAATGTTTGTGGATTATTTATTGTGAAGATTTTTCGGTCTGGAGCTTTCATTCTACAAAATTATATACTTTTTAAAATGTACAATTCATTGAGGGGACACAAGCGTTTGAAGTACAATTCTTTTTCGGGGAACTCTTCCAGCTCGTTTACCTTTTTAATTCAAAATGATTAAGCATTAAACCTATGCGGGCGGATTAAATAACGACCGAATTCAATTTCGTAATTACTACTATATTCATTTTAATTTTACGACTCTTTCCACCGTGAACTAAATAACCTTGAAAAATGCAATGCAAATTTGTTCGATGGCATAGCTTTGATGTTTCCGTGTAATTAAAAAAAAAAAAAAAACAAAAATTATGGTGTCTTCTGCACTCGGAGAAACGTTCGGGGTTCTCGTTCGATCCGGTCTCTCTATCTATTTCCGTCGGTCTCTTTCTATCGTCGACTATATAACATCGAGCATGTTGATGGAGTTGGTCCAGCGGATATGTGAAAGGTAGGCAGAGATTTTTTTTTTAATTCGTGATTTTTAAATTTGCGTTGGCAAACAGCCCTCGCTTGGAACGTCCGGGCTTCGATTCACCTCCTCTTGCCGATATGCTGCAGCAGCATTGCCCGCCCGCCGCATGCCGATCGCCGGGCTCTTTTAGCTCTCCGCACACTCTACATCCCGACGGCGCCCAATGAATGACAAAATATAAGCTCCAAGCTTGGATTCAATCAGAAATGGCGACGCCCCGCTCTCGGGTACGTCCAACCTCCCGGTCTCCCTCGGTGTACGATTTTTTTTTCCAAACTGTTCGCGAACCATCAACGATGCCGTAGTCGAGCACCCGAACACCCACGGGAGGTTGGAAACTCGATGCCCTGATAAATAATCATAAGTTTCGGGCGTGCGATTTTTTTTTCACTCGTTTTTCAACCACTTTGCCGCGGAATGGAATATCGAGGGCTCGAGATTTTAACTATTTCAAAAAAAAAAGAAGATAAAAAAAATCTTCTCACTCGCTTGTGAGCTAGCGAGGATCGACGCCATAACCCAAAAGGGTATCGGAAAATAGAGGGTGGCTTTGTGGTACGAGAGAGAGGGCGCCCTAAGGCAGAATCGCCCTTTAATTCTAAACATGTTCGTCCCCAAACATGAGTACATCCAAAAATATATGGGATTGTACAAAAACTATTTCGGCAGAGGGGAACGGAAGAATCTTTGTAATCGAGAAAAGTCTTCTCGTCGCGTTCATTGCATTGACGAAATGAACTTTTAAATACAATCGCTAATGCGAAGGGAATCCACATCGGGGTCGATTTTTATTGTTGGAAGTGTACTTCGAAGTATTTCGAGTCTAAATTTCGAACGGACACCGCAAGCTATTTTAAGGGATCGAGAATTCTTATAATTGACACACTCATAATAAATACCTTCAGATCTCATCCAGTTACATAGATGCGTTAGTTCCACCTAAATTCTATAAGAAATATCGAATTTCCCAATATTTTCACGAGCGTCAGTCTAATCGACGCAAAGGTTGATCGAACCCTAAAATTTTTAATCCAAGCTCCAATCAAATGATTTTCTGTCACATCAAATATTACACACGCTCATCAGCAATGCGAGTTGGCAACCTCTCACTCGTTGTTCCAGCGACTTCCTCCACCCATGTTTCCATAAAGCAATTTCCGTTCTGTATTATTCGCCGAAGGTTCGGGCCGCGTTGCATCCCTTTCGTCAAAGAATCACGACGTAACGTGGTTATCGGCGAAGAGTCCTGTTCGTCACCCTCCGGCAGAGTTCCGCCTGCGTTCGTTCTAAAATTAAGGTCGCTCTGTCGGGATACACGGGGCGCGCCCGATTGTGATTGGAAATAATAAAATCTATTTCGTCGTTCAATTAAATCGGTTGGCGAGGAATGAAAATAAATAAAATAAAGAAACGAAAATTTGCCGAAGATTATCGAATTATTTTTTCACTGCGACGTTGCGGGCATCGACGATGTGTTCGCCGACCGCAGGACGGCTGCACACTCTGCAACTGCACGCTGTTTTCGTCGTCGATTCTCTGTGGTCGGGCGGGAACAGGACGAAAGGTGAATCGTAATGGTTTTCTATCGACCCGGGGGACCTCCGACCTCCAATTTACGAACAAACGAGATGTGCGACCATACATCCACCGAAATTTTCGACGAAAACAATTTGACAAATACTTAGACGAACGTATCGGCGACGTATCGATTTTTTTTTCTCCGGCAATATAACCGCGCGGTCGGGCAATTATTGATGCGCAAAGCCGTTCTGCCATGAGGGAAATTATTTTTTCGACGAAAAAAAAAAGAAGCTGATCCCGATTTTCGACGGTGAAAATCGGGCGTAGTATGTGTCTATGGAAAAATATGAAAAAAAAAATGAAAAATTCTCGAATTCATCTAGCGCGGCCACGTTGAGAGCCGCGCGAGCGCGTCTGGTTTATTTATATTCCGGAGAACGCTTTCAAAAGAGCGCAATACTTCGAGATTAACAGTGGAAAAAAAAAAATATCACAGAGAATCGCCTATGAGCTGCTGTACCGAGAGAACGCTAAAAAAAAAAGATAAAAAAAAAATCGGAAATATTATTAAAAGCCGCTGGATGACCGCTATATTCGGGAGCCACTGCTGCGGTCAGGGGGTGAGAGGTGGGTAACACGTTCGGGGATGGAAAACTACGAGGATAACGGAGGTGGAGGAGAGAACCGGGGCCGCCCGGTTATCTTCAGTGGACAGCCGTATACAAGCAAGCGACTTCCATAAATGTGCATAAAACTTCTCCCCGCTCATATTTTCGTTACAAAGTACATTTATATTACCACCGACACCGAACCCAGTGTATCTCGCGGAGGGATGCGTTTTTATATTTTTTATTTTTTTTGTTTATTTTCATTTATAAAAGAGAGGAAAAAAACTTCGGTGTAAAACGTGACGGTAGAATTGAGTCGTCAAGCTGGGCGATAAACCTTTGGTGCGAGATTTTTCGAGCGGAATATATAGCGTGTACACGCGGACCGACTAAAAATAATATGCGAATGAAATGTTTCGTACACCCGAGAAAAAAAGAAGAGACGGGCACGTTTCACAATTATATGGTATAATCTCTCTGCAGTGGAAAATGAACATCCGGAGCGTCAGAACTCTCGAAATTGTGGCTTTGAATGAATTTAGCGCATTAAATAATAAATCGCGACGAGGAACGGGGGATTTAAAAAAATTTTAAGAAGGTTGGAGCGCTTCACACTAGTCAAATGAGTGCTACATTTTTAAAGTCGTTTATACAAACTTTTACGCATCAATGGATTATAGGGGATGATTATTTTGATTACAGCAGATGGACTTAACCTAGAAAAACCTTAATTACGATGAATTCGCAGAAATATTAACTGGTTTGTGTTAATTTTCAAACAATTACATATGCGTTCAGTTTTCCAAATAATACTCCACAAAATTTGCTCGGATTTGATGTATTACGACTCATTCTCTACCTTGAAAGATGCTCTACAAATTCACCATCTAGATAGGGTAAAAGTGGGGAATATGGACCGGTCCATATATCATTGATTTACGTGTTAATCGAGGTGGGCCATATTCACCACTTTTACCCTATTCGATAATATTTTCCGTTCAAAAATCACAGCTGCTTGTTTATGACGGAATTTCGTCGATGGATAAACAAAAGGCTGTCATTTGTAAACGGAAAAAATGCTATCGAATATCTGGACGGTGAATTCGTAGAACATCTTTCAAGGAAGAGAATGAGCCATAATACATAAAAATCGGGCAAAAATTTGGGATTATTTATTGAAAAAACTGAGCGAATATGTACCATTTCGAATATTAGCACAAACCAGCTAACAATTTTGCAAATCCATTGCGATGAATGATTTCTAGGTTAAGGACTTATACTGTAATACAAATAACCATTCACTATAATCAATAGATGCGTAAAAGTTTGTATAAACGACTTTAAAAATGTAAACTCATTTGACTAGTGTGAAGCACTCCAATCTCCTTAAACCTAGCGTATCCACGGGTTCGCTATCAGTAAGATTTACCTCAGATCGAGCGTGTGTCACGAACGTTTTACCATTGGGCCTAATGCACCGGGCGCTATAAAACCGGCATAATTTAGTCATGAACGGCCACTTTGCACAAATGGCTTCGTGCATCACGAGCAAACCAAAGAAGTCTCTATCTCCTTTGGGCGCAGAGCGCAGGCGATCTGAGGCTCGCGGTCGCCCATGATAGGATAATAGTAATGTGCTTAATGGTAAATGGAGGCATTCAAGAGGCCGAGATTCAGATGGCACTCATAATGGTCGACTTGCTGGCGTATCACCCCTAATAAGTACAAGTGGCACAAAATAGGTGTAATCACTTGAGATCATGGATCGTATAAGATTATCACGGCGCTCGCGACTCCAAGAAATACTTGACTCAATGACACATATAAACATATATGTACAGGGTGGTCTAAAATAACTTTCGAACCGAATGTAAATAAATGTTAATAAAATGGAATTATCTCATCTCGATCTGGTAAATTTATTTTAAAAAATGATTAATCCCATAAGCTTACTCTTTTCATTCCGTCTCTTAAAATTTTCGTCGGTTCAATGCTCGTCAGCTGTGAATTTGAATGATTATTTATACGTTAATATTTGTTTGAGAAAATATTTACCCGAGGGAATTTATCTCCGAACACTCCGCGTAATCTCACCGGACCGTAATTTTGGCACGTTAATGTATCGACTTTTATTTGTTTTTGCTGAATAAGTGTCATTGATTGCACCAGATAAATGTTAAATCCGTGAATTAAATACATTCCCTACGGTACTTCCAATAATCTCCGACAAGGCGTCGGAGATTATTGGCCTCATTGCCTCACTTCATAAACGGATACCCTGTGGTCATGGATCGACTTTCGAAATACGAAAAAGCCCCGTCGAAACCAAATTTTAATAATCCCCAACAATTATCGGTCTATCGAATCAAGAGATAACCGCACGAGAAATAATAATAAATTCCCTTCGAGCCAAAGCGTACCTCCGTCGAACGGTTTCGGCACGGTAAATTCGACGTATATACACACGGGACGCCGGGCATATCGCAATTGCGGACGCGAAGATACATGGACATACAAAACCCGGAGAACCCAGAAGCATAACTCATCGAACGCCTGTTTGCATTATCTGCTACGTTTGAATACCCATGCATATTTACCTCATCTCGCGTGACGAACCGGCTCCCGCCGATCGCTATTTTATTATCAAAACTTCCGCACCGTTGAATTTTAATTCGGGTGAAAAATGATCTCGTACTATTCTAAACGTAACGCGTTAGTCAACGCTGACGTCCCGTGTAAATCGGCTGAAAAAATGACGCATGAAAATAAACAGTTAAAACTTAAAGATTTTGTTCGATCGGCCAAAAGTATCGCGGGTCATCGTGATCGGGGCAAAACATTATCGTCCGTTTTGTCTTCCAATTTTTTTTTATTTTTATTCCAGCCCGACCCGGTTTGTATCGGTGCAGCGTGAATTATCGGCGAAACAAGCCGGGCATCATATCGGCCGTATTAATTTTGGTAATGGCGAATGCCTGTAATTATTAATTTATCTAATGCGCGGTTGGGAAACAAAAACGTTGGACGATGCGTTTGTCACGGAGCGCCAGCGGGTAAGTGAGCCCGATCGGGCTGAGCTCTCGATATGCTTTATGCCCCCATCGACGCGATTCCCGGAAAACAATCGAAGGGCTTTTTAGTTAAACGAAATGTTGGTATATTTTCACGCCAGCGTTCCCACGGCTGTATATTTTTAGTCGCGACAAACAAATCGGTACGGCGAGCCTGCCACTTTGGCTCGAGCGAGTGTTGGGGGTTTTTTACATTGGTGGATCTTTCCGTCGAATTTCCGATGCACACAGACACGCTCTTACGGTCACTTTGCATTGTTCCCGTAAATGCTTATGTGACGCAGTGCCCAGCTCAATGCTTCACTCGTGCATGCAGGACCATATTACGCTTGCAATTACCAAACACGATGAATCGTCAAGAACGGAGAACACTCGCAGAAAATATTTTACTTTTCTAGGGCCGAGAATTTATTCCCCGCGGTTGGAATTTTGAATTATTAACAATGACGAACACACAGATGCAATATGAGATGAACTATTTATATATTTAGATCGCTTCAGGCGTAATCGAAATATCGGCTCTTATATACATTTTTAAAATCATTTTTACATTTACCTTGCCGGGCAACTCATAGATCCGTAGAAATTAGCCGATAAACAAAAAAATGTAACATAATGTCAAATTAGACCCAATTTTCTCCACAATCTCAAACACAATAAAAATAAATCTTAATTCAGTCTGATATATCAAACAATCCTCTCTTTTCATATGTGACTGATGATCGTACTCTTTCGAAATCTTCCAACCGTAATTAAGAATCCCTGTCCCTAAACACATCAGTGATCGGATCAGAATTTTGTATTAAACAAAAAAAATGGCATTAAATTTTACTCAACTCGCAATATTGAGCGCTTTCATGATAGCTCTTTCTGTTCCTCCAGGGCTCGCAGCGGACAGTTGGAGGAAATAGTCAGATCGGCGGGCCAAGCACGATCGAAAGATTCCCACACGAGGCTGTTCCTTTATGCACCAGATTCCACCCGACCGTCTGATACAGTTTACGACTCGACATCCCCGGAGAGAAAGAGGACGATCGAGAGCGACCTTTCCTCTTCGGGCCCGATTTCTGTTTTGGGACTTGCGCGTTATCGATTCTACTTCTGCGCATGTGCCCGAATATCGATGGCTTTATCGAGTTTAGATGTATCGATTGTTCAGATACAAATTAAACTTCTTTCGCTTGCAAATAAAAAGGACACACAATAAACGAGCATAATACATCGGCTGGAGCATGATTACGGTATAGATTTTTTAGATTAGTTCATTTCGCCCGTATACTTTCATCGGGTTTTTACGCCATCGCCTTTTTTCGGTCGTAGCCTTCTTATTCCGAACTGTATCGCATTAGCCGAGGGCCCGGAGAAACCGCGGAAAACCTATACCGACACAGCCGGTGCCTACCTAATTCCTCCGATGACAATGCGGGAAAACTCAAGCACGGTCACCAGAGGCGCTTACCAGATTTTGCAAGAATTGTTACCACAATATCTATAACCCTGAAGATATCTTCATGAAATCAAGTTCCATCTTTGGCAAGTCTCTATCAGTGCACGGCTTTAGGAAGAATAAGGAATTGTTCACTTATAGAATTTTATTCTCCAAGTGAACTTCCTTGAGCAAAGTTTGTATGATGCAAAATACAGCCGTTATAACTCGATGAAATTTGGTCTCATGCAGATATCTTCAGGGTCATGAACATCTAGGGGAGAACGGGGCAAAATGGGACAGTGGGGCAAAACGGAACCTTGAGGGCAAAACTCAATTTTTCAATAATTTTAGGATGCCCCATTTTATCCCATCGATAGATTAGGATTTTCAACCCCGTTTTGCACAATGAACCACCATCGCAACTATCCAAAAGTTATTGGAAAATTGCGTTTTGTCTCATCATCCGTTTTGCCCCGCTGTGCCATTTTGCCCCGCTCTCCCCTACGAAAAATTCTTATAAATCCGATACTTCCTACCATAGGTGACGCCCTAGTTCTCTAGTACTATATTCTGTGGTAATATCTCTCAAGTGATATAGTCGTAATTACTACACTGAGAAAAAGAATTAGTTGAATTAAGCAAATGCGCGGTGACATACGTTCGAAGGTGTATTTTGTTGGTACACCAAAAATGTTTGTCTCAATCAACAAATTTTGCATAAATTTAAGCAAATAGTCGTTTAACAAAACAATGCTTTATTTGTACTAAACAAATAAGAGCTTTGAACGTATGTCACTGCGACTTTTGGTTAATCCAACCATTTTTTTTTCTCAGTATAGATCCTTCTCTCAGTGCACCCCTCAATGATTAAACTCAGAGGACCACCGACCCAACACTTAGAGGTGGTTTTTGGGCACATATTTATCAAAGGTGCGAACCCAACTACCGATGATTAGCGTGCATTTCCATTGACTCTGCTAATCCGAATCAAATTAAGGAGTTTCCGGAGTCCGTGAAGCAATGCATACCAGCCCGGTGTAGAATACCGTCAATAACATCGTTGTTTGTACACACACCGATGTTACTGCGTGATACGTTACGCGATTTGATTAACGATGCGTGGCGCCTTCTCCCGTGGGAAGGACCCTCGGGGAATTATTATTTGCCTGATATATCGGTGAAATTAACGGTATGAATGTCGATTCATAAGCGAAACTGCATCAATTATCGAAGCCGGTAAGCTACCCAACCATAAGTTCGCAAATATCGAACGCGCTCGGGAAAATATTAACATTACAGAATTTCGGGACAACGCGATCACGGTACGGACATACTTTGATCCGCGTGTCGAAATTGATTCGAGGTTCGTCGACGGATGGCCTGGAATCGTTTGCAGGACGCGTCATAATTCCCTGGGCCGGCTCTTTCGGCAAAGTAAATTTATAACCGAAATATATAATTTCTCGCTTAAGTATCCGCCATTAACCCGTTCTACCCGCCAGGATAAGAATAGAAGTTTCGGTAGTACATCGCTCTCGTACCCGGCAAAGGTCGCCCAGTCGTCGATCTCGTTTGCATGAGAAAGACGAGTGGAGGAACCGCGACGTAGATCTTTCTTTTTAGTATTTTTTTCTCGCGAGTTTCAACTTTAATTCTTAATGAAAATGAAACCCTCGGAGAGTCACCAGCCTGGCAGAAGATGAGACGAACAACGGGTAGTGAGAAGAACCGGCGGCTCTCTCGGCTGTGCCGCTGGTCTGGTCTGCTCTCGTCGCAGTGGAAAAAAAGGAACAAAAAAAGCCGCGCTCGACGGGAACGACGAGGGGACCAAAGGCTCGGCGAACAATGAACACGAGAGGGCCGTTCCAGCGCCTTTGGCCACGCGCCCCGCGGCCAGTGTACTTATCATCTATCCTCCGACGTAGTTTTGAAATTGTCGCCGCTACCAGTTTTTCCCAGCTGCATCATCGGGGGATCGGTCATGACGTCCGTTCGGGCCGTGACGGCGATCATCGAAGGAATTTTACCGCTGAAAGATTCAATCAATTTTCAATCACACAACGAACAGTTTATCGTTGAAACCGTACGGTCGGCCGGGGGGTGGTGGCGATGAATTCACACGAGGGAGCTGAATCATTCGGTGGCCCATTCATGAAACACTTTAAAGGTGGAACCGCGCCGCGCGCTGCACACAGAGCTCGATGCGCGTCCGATGACTTTTCCATTAAATATCGGACCATTTGCCGTCATCCCCTTTAAATCAAGCATCGACGTTTTATCGGCACACACGCGGTCGGCGGTGGCTTTAACCTCGGGGCTTAATTGGTCGTGATTCACCGAGTGCGTGGGTGGCGATGCGTTTTCACCGTCAATCTTATTAGGTGGGCACCGGATCGGACAATAGTTTCGCGGGTTCACCGGAAGAAATGAACCCCGGCTGCAGCGGCAGCGGAGGGGCGGAGGGGGACTGCTCTGAAGGAATATGCGAGGGTGTATGTACCCAGTAAGTATATGCGAGAGCCTTTATCTTCCAAGTGGCCTCTCCAAACCTTACCGCGGGCGCCACACTTGTCGACCAGTGTCTCTGCTCTCCTTTTCCTCATCCATCCCACCCCCCCCCCCCCCGTTCTGCTCCCCCCTCGCGCGACCACTCATCTTCCTACTCATTTCACCGTTGCTCTCGCCTCTTTGCGAATCCACGCGACACATCGCTCACCGGCAAGTAACTGGCTCGCTGAGACAAGCGACGAAGATCTACAGTCAAACTAACGGGACCATTGTAATGGGACGCTCGATTTCGTACCCGATAAAGGATCACAGACAATCACGGCGATCACGAGCATGGCGCTAAATATATTTATTTATTTATTTATTTATTTATTTATTTATTTATTTATTTATTTATTTATTTATTTACTTACTTATTTATCAACGGGATCAACCCTTTTACAAAAGATAAAATATAGCCTGTTTATTTTAACAAATAAGTATTTTCGAAAATTTACATGTTTGGTATAGCCCTTGCCCAGCACGGTACAATATAATAATATCGCATTACTCAACGTCTCACTATGCGTCTCTATAGATAGCAGCACTAGTCTGCTTGTCATCCTTTTGAATTCTCCCAGAGAGCTTCCAAAGTTCAAACCTTCGGTGCCGTTTGCAAGGCTTGTAAGTCTTCGAATGATTGACCTTTCGCCGAATGCTGACCTCACTTGTGGAATAACAAAGTTCCGCACATTTCGAAGCATATATGAAGCAATTATATAGGGTAAAAGTGGGGAATATGGCCCGATCCATATATCATTGATTTACGTGTTAATCGAGGTGGGCCATATTCACCACTTTTACCCTAAGAACTTTCTGTGGTGTTGAGATAATCCACAGGATTATTCGCAGTTAAATTTTATCGACCGACGGTAAAACAGATTTTTTATGGATCCGCAACGGGTCGTGTTCGGCTTAATGTCGAGTAGAAAAAAAAACTGGAGAACGGTCTGTTATTGGTCAAAGTACGGGGGTGCTTCAGGTATGTATGCTGCGTTTCCCTCCCTATCTATCTCTTCTGGTACATCGCAGTTTTTTTTATTTTTTTTTTCCTCCGCGAAAGTAATACGAGGCGGTAGAAAACCCCTTTCAGAAAAATCTCGGACGTGTACGACCGGCCCCCTTCTCGTCGTCGTGCTCCTGCTCTTCCTCCACCTCCCGCAGACCCCTTGGTTTTATAACAATGGTACGAGGGGCTCACGTGTGCGAGAAATCAAGTGTTCTCACACAACGGAGAGAGCACGGGGCTGGCTCGCGCTCGGCCCACTAGAGAAGGGCGCATGCATAATACAATGACCCTGCTAAGTACTATTTTAAAACAATGCTGAAATTGCTTTAGGGGATAAAAATGAACGAGGTAGCTAGGTGTATTTTTGTCCTCCATTTCTTTGACGTCGGTGTGTATGTGTGCGGAGTACAAGCATTGTACACGCTATACGGTATGTATAAATACACATACACGTATGCGCGAGAAGTGGTTGGCCGCGGGTGCGCGAGGGGTGGTTTTACCCCTTCGCCTCCCCTTTGCCCCTGTCCAACTGTGCCGGGCACTGCTTCACGGGACGCACCCCGTACACCCGCGCTACAAAGCTAAGCCTTTGAATCTCAGTCTCACCGCGGTGCACAATAAGGCGGACGACTTCTTTTTCCGACTTTATTTTTATTTCATTTTTTTTATTTTTTATTATTTTTTATTGTGCTCCTGTCTTTCTCCTTCCTCTTTCGCCGCTTCTCTTTCTAGCTCTTTATCTTTTTTTTTTTTTTTTCGTCGCTCGGTGGGCATGTTTTTCAGAAGCTAGCGAACACGCCGGACAACGAGCCCTTGCCGCCTCGCCCTTAGCTATATACCGTGGTATACACCCCGCTGCAAGCCTAAGTCCTCTTTTTAACTCTCGTGACTTTTATAATATGCTTTTCCCTCCGAGCTATGCGCAGCTCGCCGGCACATGGCCGGTAACTTGCCTTCGGACGCAAAAAAGTGGTGAAAGAAAAGAGAAAAAAAAAGGTTCATAAACTCGAGTCTCGCTCTAGTTTCCGCGCCCTCGTCCAGATACACGTGACGCTCCTCCGCGCCAAGACGGGAATACAATTTCAAGGGAAATCGGAATTTCCGAGCGTTTTATCAGCCATCCGTTCGCCGTCCCGCTCGCTTCTCGCTTCGCGCCCCGAAATCGAGCGTGCTGTTTCTGGCTACCCGACGTAGATACGTACTAATTATTCAGTCGATACACACGGGATCGATCGTCGCGCGAAGGTAATTACGAGTACCTCTCTTTGCCTCCTACAGCGATTCCACTAATTGCCAAACACAAATACAAACATTAACTCTGTCACCTTGAATAAATATAGTTTTAAAAAAGAAACATCTGTCGTGAATTTATCGTAATAAATCTCGACGATCCGTGCGATGCATGAAATGAATTTTGTTGACTTCATGAACCGCACGAACTTACGTATTGGCAAAAATAATTTCCTTTTAATTGAGGAAAAGTTTGATATTCATTTTTTCCTCCTTGTCGTCGTGCGGATTGTTTGCCAACACTCCTGTGAATTATCGGTCGATCGGGTCCCCCCGAGGCCGGTCAAATTGACCGTCCAGGTTAAATTCGTAACTCGGGCTATTTCGAACCGTAGAACGAGTGCCGAGTGTAGTCGCAAAGTCGTTGACCGATAATCGGCATGGGCCAATGAGAACGACGTCGAAAGTTGGGTCCGAGTATGGTAACGACAAGGGGATGAGAAGTTCGTGCTGGCCGTACCGGTGGCTGTCGCGGTAGTGTTAGTGACCATCATCGAGTTTTGTAAGTAAAGGGCGAATATTACTGCAAGTCGTAGTGGTAGTACAGTAATTGTAATAGTGATAGCTACTGGTATTCGGCAACTCGGGCACCAGTTTACAATTTTAGCCGTGCCCCGCTGCATCTATAGGCATATTAATGTTGAATAGCGCCTCTCGCGTGAAACCAATAATCTCGTTCGGAGGGGTTGAGAGTGTATAGATTATAAGGGTGAGTCGGCATTGCTAATAACGCAGCGTTATTCGTGTTATTTAGGCATTTTATAAGACTTCTTGTATTCTTATTTTTTCACTCTGTTCATCGAATATATTTACTTATTTCGGCGACGTACTCTCTCAATCTTCTATTGTCGGATTGGCCGATACGTTTGCGTATCGCGACTGTAATTAGCCCTGGCTCGTGATTATACTAATGAAGAAATAAATGTGGAATATTCAACGTGAGATTTTCAATGTGTTTGCCCTTTCGGGCTGAAGAGCTTCGGTCAATGGCCCATTACCGATATGCGATACTTATAGTAATTAATATGGATATTGTTTTGAACGCAAGTCAATAAACCATGCAGTGTATTGTTAGATTATTATTATACTGTAAAAAAATTCAATTAACGAACTATATTGCAAGGTTCTTTACATAAACTGTTTCTGAAATTTCAAACACATGTGTGTTGCAATTTTTTACAGTAAAATTCTGATTTACAATGAAAATTTTTGCAAATTTCAAGGGAAAATTTGTAAGCGTAGGGGAGAGCGGGACAAAATGGCACAGCGGGGCAAAACGGGATAATGAGACAAAACGCAATTTTCCAATAACTTTTGGATGGTGGTGATGGTGGCCCGTGGAGCAAAACAGGGTTGAAAAACCAGATATATCGTTGGGACAAAATGGGGCATCCAAAAAGTATTGGAACATTGAGTTTTGCCCTCACTGTCCCGTTTTGCCCCACTGTCCCATTTTGCCCCGCTGTCCCCTAATATCTCGTATTTTTATTTTACGACAAAGTGCATTAACGTTCAATCACTACAAACAATGTAAACAAATTTCGAGTTCCAGTACATTAAATTTACAATTTATTTTTAGAGTGTAGATTACACGAGTGAGTCGGTATTGCCAATAATACAGCGGTAATAAGAGTCCCGGGGAACGAGTATGTAGCAGTAACTGCATAGACATGTTATTAAAAACCTTGTTTCACCTTATTTGACTCAGATATCCAAATCTCGAGAGATTTTTCGTGGCTCAGCCACAATATTGAATATTCGACGTGCAATTTTCAATATATTTCGCTTTTCGGGCTGAAGGGCTTCGGTCCCATTATCAATATGCGATACTTATAATAATTAATGTACGCACTGTTCCAACTGTAAGCCATGTAATGAATTACCAATAAATCCATTCAACTATTTAATTATGTTCTGGAGGATATTTCCGGTAACAATTATTATCGGACAATCATCATCGGTCTCTACCGATTTATCGAAAAAAAATTATTTTCCCTAACGTCCAACGCATGTATCGCAGACCCCATTGAAAGTTAAAATTGATTAACGTCGAAATAATTAGTTCCGACAAGTTTGTTCATATGCCGAAATGATTTTCAGCTTAGCGAAGCTACCCGCAACGAGCGAGCTATTCAAAGCTTAAAACTCCGAGTTGCCTCCACGTCATCTGTTATATACGAGCCGTCGGAGGGGGTGGGGGGTGAGGGAGAGTAAGAGGGGGCAAGAGGGGGCAAGAGGGGGAGGGCTAAGCGAGACGGTACCTACTTATACCGAGCTTAGAGAAATACGGTGGAAGCGAGGCTGGCAGTTCCATCGCACGATTACAAGCGGTAAGGTTCGCGGCTGTCCGTAGCGGCCTGAAGCCCTGTAGTCAAGTAATTAGGTGATTAAAATTAGATCTCGCATCGGCCAGAAACTCAATTAGCAATTAAACGTAGCATTTTCTCTAATTACGATACGTTCACACTAATTACAGTAGATGCCCTTACCCTTCCCCTACCCCCCCCCCCCCATCCCCTTATCCTGACAACCTGCCAGTTCGTACCTATTTTTACGTCAGCCTCGAACATTCCGCGAGGGTGGATCTCCACAGCCACTTCCACGACCGGCAAAAGCTCTCGCTGGACTATCGCGTCTCTCTCACACCCCTCTCAATCCCGCTGTCTCTCCCTGTGTCGGAGTTCGGCACCGCCGCGCGATACACTACGTGAAAACGAACCGGATCTCACTCACCCCGGTACATGTCGTCCTATCGAAAAAATATCGACTCGAACCGGACCGCCGGTACCCACCGGCAACTTGTACACGTATACTCGTTCATCGAATTAGGTACGAGGAGAGAAATGCGTTTCCCACCCAAGTCCCCGGACACCGAGTTTCCATTCAACGTCCGATCAAACTATTCGTTTCACCGGCAGGCAGGGAGGTTCGAGCGCGAGGGAACTCCGCCGGCGAATGACGGAGAGAAAGGGTGAAATGCATTTAGAAGAAAAAAATAAAATAAAAAATGCTGTTAGGTGCCTCACTTTTCGACGCGATGTATCGATGCTCGTTCGCATTTCGGATACCGACGGAGCAAGGAGGACGAGACATTATACTTTTTAACCGCCGACTGCCCGCTAGGGCAAAAAGACGGGAGTTATGCGTTTGACGGAGGCCCCCCGATTTTGCTGTTTTCGTTGACTCCAGTGTTAGTCGGTGTATGTGGGAGTGTGTTCGTGCCAAATGAATAAGAAAAAAAAATGTGAAATGGCAGAGATAATTAACTTCGAAATAATGGGCCAAAACCCTTTTCAGATATATCGACAGACGCGCGCCATTATCTACTATTGCCTTTGCGATTATTTGTCGTCTGCTATAAAATGCTGCAGCTGTGTGCTATTCTGCAGTGCATTGAATTCATTCAACGTTTAGTAACCTCGAATACGTGTCGAGCTGCGTCTATGCTAATTTGTTGTATATATATATATAAGTTGTTTATTCGTGCTTTAATAAATGATTATTAGTTTTTATTTATTTATAATCTTAGTGTATTCACGTATTGGTTATAGTATTTATTATACTTTAAAAAGGATGAAAAAAAATGTTACTAAAATTTAAAAACTCCCAATTGCAAAAAAAAGTTCAAGAAACGAATTGAATTATACGGTTCTGCAGTTCTAACCCAATCACCGCAGTGTAATGTGATATTTGCAAAGTGATATGTCAGCAAAATCATTTCATAAATATTATATCTCCGATAAGATTTTGTATGTGTCGTTGTCATTTAAAATGCCGCCGAATGACGCTCCTCAAATTTCAGCCGCATCAGAACCCAGAGCTTATTTTCCATCGTCATTGAATTATTTCGTCATCAACCGAACGCGATGAATAATCACATCGAATTTCCCGGTGGGCATACACGAGTGATTCTCGAACGTCGCGATTAACGCCCGCGCGTTGTGTCCCGCGGATAATGAAATTTAATCGTTATGTGAAACCGGCGAAATGACGAAGCGAGTACGATGGATTATGCGCGAGAGTGCTTGACGGTTGTTTTGATTTCGTGACAATCTGTCACGTCGTTCGATTGATTCTTACGCCTCGATTATATCGTGCGAGAGTTTGCGCTCGTTGTCGAGCTTCGCGTGCGCCTCGTGCCGAGTAGAATTTTTCGAGCGTTACACCGGGGTCCGACAAGGTCCCGAAAATGTCACCTCGGGCCCTTGTCTGAACTGAGAAAAAAAATTGGTTGGATTAACCGAAACTCGCGGTGACATACGTTCAAAGCTGTTATTTGTTTGGTGCAAATAAAGCATTATTTTGTTAAACGATTATTTGCTTCAAGTTATTGAAAATGTGTCGATCGAAATAAACATCTTCGTTGTGTCAACACAAAAAAAAATATCACTGAATCAAGTAAAATTTGCTTGCGGGCTGCCAAAGAAGTAAAAACGTTGTTTCAATTCTACTCTGAATTCGTACAATTTCATACCGGATTGAAACGATAGAAAGTAGGATTGAAACAAATATTTATTTCTTCGGCAGCTCACAAGCGAATTTTTTTTCAGTGAACCGATTACACCTTTGAACGTATGCACTGAGAAAAAGGATAGTATTTTTTACTATTCTAATAGTTCCCAGGAGGAACGTCTATATACATAGTCTTTGACTGTATACATTCAATTGGTTACATCATAATTATTGTTGCAAATATGACTTTTTGTCACTGTTGTAACTATAAAATGTAAACGTTCATATAAAATGTAAAGTCAGTATTGATTCTTTTACTATGTTATTTTTTCTCACCGCACATTTGCTTAATCCAATAATTTCTTTTCCTCGCTGTGGCCTCGTCCGGATCCTATCAAGGCCCAATGTAACGCTCGAAAGTTTTCACTCGGGATGTGCGAATTTTCCCGCAATGGGGTTTTGAAACTTTGAGCGAGTGTCGGAATCGCGGTAATTTAATGTATAAATATGGTATTCGGCGTGCCAGTTTGCTGCCGTTGTAACTGAAGAGCGATAGAGCGGTGGGTGCGGGAAAAGAAACTAATTGGGTCAGAACTGGAAAGGCACGTTTCAAGGATCGTAACGATGAGGCCTTATTAGGCGGAACGAGAAATCGATTCGAGCTGCCGGTGAGTAGATGCGGCCTGTCCGCCCTCATCGCGCGCCTCACACCTACCGCGGGGCTCGAGGCAAATGTTAAAAGGATTGTGTTACCGCGATGTGTAATTAAACAATATTTGAGCTTACATAATTACGGTTCATTAAGGGAATCCATCGAAACGTCGAACTGGGTGGGAAAGATACACACACAAGGGACGGCCGGGTTTTGGTTAACATAAGCTAATGACATGTCGCCGAATTGTCATGCCGGAACGGCCATTAGCCGAGTTGACATAAAATCGAGCGAGTCCGTCGCTCAATTTGTCTCTCTCGCCCTGTGTATCTCGCAGGGGCGATCGATAGTTTCGAGCGCGTTCTGATGAGTACCTGGTCTGGGGGAACTGCTGCAAATAGAAGATTTAAATATACATGCGATGCACGGAGATGATGATACATAACGCAAAAGCTCGACATATAATTGACGCGGCAAGCCATTTATAAAACCTGGTCGATAAAACGACCCAGGCCGAATCACCAGAAGAAATTTAAGATCCTCCGGTGAGAATTTGTGAAAGGAATTTTCGTTTCTCGAGCTGCCGTCGGTCAAACTTCATGGTTCGGTTGAATTGTCAGTTGTTTCGAACTGGGCCCGTTAAAAATATCGGTGATATCGACATTAGGAAAAATACTCTTCGAAGATTAATGTAATGTTCACGATATTATATTCGTACAAAGACGGTGGTCCCTCAAGTCAAGCGGATTCGTTCGCGGTCAGTACTTGGATGGGTGACCGCTTGGCCGTGCGCTACCTGGCGGATCGACCGTTGAGCGGGAAGCGCTTTCTTCCAAAACTTTGGTGTTTCTGCACTTTACTCGAGTACAAAAATACCGAAGTATCGGTAAAATATGGCCAACTGTACCGGCACGGCTTTTCCGTAGTTTCCCCCGTGTTCCAGACAAATGCGGTACTGTGTAGCTAACTTGGCTACGTATGCACTGGAAGTTAGGTAGCTTAGCTATCCGAGTAGACATTTTCGAGCGTTACATCGGGCCCTGATAGGGTCCTGATAAGGTCTGACAAGGGCCTGATAAGGCCTTATCATGCCCTTGTTACGCTCGAAAATTTCTACTCGGGTAAGTGCGGGTAGGGAGTGCTAGGCGGGAATCGGTATGGGGTTACGTAAAAACCCAAAAAGGGTATACAGTGTAAATTGGAACAACAAAATATATATATATATATATATATATTTGAATAAGATATTATTTTTATCGTCAATATATAGTGTCCTATTATTACTCGAAATTTATATTTCGAATAGAAGACCGACCGTGAAGGGTTAAATCTCGAAGTCTCACCCAGAGCCTGATTATTCCAAGTACCAACCTCCTGGGTCGAAGTCTCCTCCATGGAGACTTTATTTGCTGTCCGGTGTAAGCAAAAATATTTTTTTGATTATTCTTGGGCCCTCCATTAATGGACCGGGTAGGCATGTGTGCACATGTTATTCGTACATAGCCCTGGTAAGAGTTTTCGTCGGACGACCAGTCTGGCGAAGCAATATAACCCGAGAAGTCACGAAGCCCGTAATTTACGTTCATTTGGAAAATCCTTAATGAGGCGCGTTTGAAGCAGCTGTTGTCGATAATCAAGCGGCCGTTTCGAAACGTCACTACGGTACGAAAGGTGCCGTTGAGTGCGGCAGAGGTCGACATTGTATTAGTAAATTTTCTTCCGCATTTCACGCGAAATTCCGATAATTGTGTGACGACCCTTAAAAGCCCGCGCGATAACGCAGCACCTATAGCCGTCGAATGTGTTACATCGGAACTTGCACGCAAAGTCATTAATTCCGATCGATATATAACGGCGTATCCGCCGCAGCCGTACGATTCGCGCCTGTACAATAATTGTTCAGTGCGAACTGAAATAACGCGGCGGTAGCTCAAAATCCATAAACGTCGTTAACGCACCTTCACCGTACGGGAATGACTATAAAAAGCCCGACGTGTCTGCAGATACTTTCTGTCGCCTCGTCGCGGGGCATCTCGAAGTAACGATCTATCGTCGATCGATAGAGAGGATCAAAGAAATTTCGACAATTTTTTAATAAAATCTGATCTTCGTCGATTTCCTCGAACCGCTCACGCGTTTGAACTTTTTTTCCGGGTTGAACAAGGGGTATTATTTTTTGTCGTAAAATTTCTTACGACGATAAATCACGATTATTTGACCGAAGCTTTTCGCTGGGCAATATATTTTACTTACAAAGTCACACGTTGGATCAACCCCTACCCTTTCACACGTTTTTTTTCTTTCTTTTTCTTCTCCGAGTCCACGGGTATTACATTTTTAAATGGTTTTTATGTTTTGAATAGCAATGGGGGGGTTTCCATGCGGTGGGCGCGAGGGATCCTTACGTGTCGAGGATATCGTCGGTGCGACAACCCCGGCGGTGTCGACTCCCGCTCGAACGACAAACCGAAGGTCCTGTACCTCGGAACCTCGTGAAAGCTCTTCGTCGCCTCGCAGTTTCGCACCCGGGTCGGTAGTATGATCGCTGTGTCAGTCGGCCGCCCAGGACCCACTTGCCCATCCTGTCGCAAGAAGTTTGCCGCCGAGAATCATAATTAAGGCTCACCGCTACTCTATCACGACACATTTATCACTTGGACCATCATCACGCGCGATATCACATTTCATTCTATTATACGTGGCTCTTGGATCAATTTTGTAATAGACCGGAAGTTCAATTTAAAACGCATTAGGAAATTCTCGATCTAAAAAAAACATCAGTACATTTACTTTTTTTTTTACGAAACGTATTATTACGTTTAATAATAATTGTAAATTTTGTAATAATTGTAAAAACCATAAAATACCGTCGCAACACGATTAACTAAAAATAATTGTAACAAATGTGTCAGAATTGAGAAAAAAATTATGGAAGAGCGTAGGCAAGAATTGTTTGAGAAACGTACAAACATGCTTCACCGTGTCCTGTTAAGTCGTTTCGTTATGTTTAAGTTTGAGAGAGGAATAAAAGAGAATTTTACATACACTACCCGATCAGATAAAAATCTGAAAGAAAATCAAACATGTGAAAGATGCTGTAAAGATTGTTTGTGTATTATCATAATTCCAAAATGTTATTAACAAATTACTCAAATAAAAAATTATGCAACAGATTACCCGGCAACCTAATTGTTTTTTTCATAAAAACGATTCGTTACTTTTCTTCAACTCGTTTCAATTTTTTTTCAGAATTTTATGTAATGTTTGAAAATTGCGTTGTTTTATGTTAAAATTTATTAAAAATAGCAATTTTCAAACATCATATAAAATTCTGAAAAAATTCATACGTATTCAGAAAAATTGACAAATCATTTTCGTAGCAAAAAAAAAAAATTAGGTGGCCGGGTAATTTGTTACACAATCTTTATCTTTCATATAATAATATGAAAGCACAAAATATTTTCAGCTCCTTCTATACGTACGATTTTTTTCAGATTTTGATTCCATCGAAAAGTGTTTGTAGTCTCAAGAGTAGTCAGAAGTGTTGTAGACATTACGAAAAGACTGCCTTCACAAACTAGCTGTGTCCTGCCAGAAATTTTAGAGCTTTACAGTAGACCCACATAAGGCCTTACCAGAACGTAATCGGGGTCCGATTTAGCGCTCGATAATTTCCATCACATCGTCAAGTTTTCGAGTTCGTCCCGACTGTTTCCGCCCGGCGGTGCACGACGAATTTATTCTCCGCCGAGCGCAGAATGTGTTTCATATCATCAACGGAAAACAATTTTTTGTTGTTCGCATCGGCGCAACTCGCTGGTTCGAGGGCGTAGTGTTACACAGGGGGATGTATGACGTCCCGGTATTGTCAGAACTGTTCGGCGGATAGCCAGTCCAGTTTCAATCCGGAACGCTCGGAGCGTCCAAAATTATTTGCCACTCTCGTTACAGCCGGAACGAATGTCTGCAGGCCAGAGGCGGCGACGGCGGCACGAACGGAGCCGGGGAGTTGTACCCCTGGATGCAGCCAGCTACCAGCCCGGTGCACGCGGTGCTGAAATGCAAACGTTTTCGTATCGGAACGGATACGAGAGTCGAGATATATTTTTTTCAAAGCAACTTTCACGGTATCGCTGGTCGAGGGGGATAGAGCGAGAGCGACGGAGCCCCCATATGAAACCGTTATCTGTACCAATTCAGCAATATTTTTACATTTACTGCCCTTGGTTCTCTCGTCCTCGTCGCTCTGCGCACTATATGCCTTTATGCCCGAGCCCGCTCTATCCCCGGTATGCCCGGTAATCTGAAACCTGATGCAACCTAACGAACGTATGAGTACAGCGCTCCTGGCTTACATTGACTGGGTGCGCGGAAGCCCACCCAGTCAATTCTTTTTTTTTTTGTTCCGTCTTTTTTTCAACTGCTGCGCACAGAGCGCAAACCCGCGGGCTCTTTGACGGTCCTTCCTCATCGTCGATCCGGCAGCAGTCACATATCCTACTACAACGCGAAATATTTCTGTATTTTTTTTATTTTTGGGCATTCACATCTACCGACCCCCTAAATTTTAATCAGAAATCGTACTCGATGGCGACAGGATTTCTCTCCTACTTCGATGTCGCGTATCAATCGATCTACGGCACATAACTGTCGGCGCGTTTCTCGTTCGCCTGCAATTTGTTTTTTGGAGCTTTGATTTTCATTTTTTACTTTTCGTAGGTCGTCTATCAAAATTCAGATTGTATTCACGAAGACGTTCGTTTCACAGTTTCGACACGGGTGTGTACGTTTTTATATAATTTTTGAAGTTTTTAAAATTTGTATCACAATGTTTTGATATATTGAAAGGAGAAATTGTTGTCGGAAAATTATTGCCGGAGGTTGACTCGTCGAAATCTGATTCGTCAACAATTTTGGAATCCATCCGATCAACTCACCACTCGCTAATCGCGAGCTTCCCTGAAAAATAATCCGCGTCTAATGGTTCGCGTCCGAGCCTCGACGCAACGCGTATCATCGGTACAAAGTTTTTTTTATACTAATCCGATACTTCCACCCGCTAATGGATTAAACCGTTCGCATGCGAAAAAAGAGGTATCGGGGACAGAATTTTTTCCATTTTCCCGAATAAGAAAAAAAGGAAATAATAATAAAAAACCATAAAATACCATCGCAACACGATTAACGAACGTTATGTAAAGCAAAAATAAAAATAATCTTCGAAATAATTGGACTCATCGGACGCTATCGATTTTTTTTTTCATCGGAATGAACTATAATAATGAAACTCGGTTATCGCGGTTCACGTAACCATCGTGGTTGAACTGTAGAATCGAGGGTTCGCGCGCAGTTGAACCGCTGAGTGGTTGTGAGTCACCTTACAACGGGTTCAGTGGTGCTTCTCTCGACTCTCGGGATCGTTTAGTCCGCGTGGATAATTATTTCGGTTATCGCGTCGAGTAGATTGCGCGACTTTGTCGGCGCAGCATCACGCGCGTATCTTCGTCGAGGCACTCAGGACGCCGGGCTGAACTTTCGCGTTCGAGGGAATCCCCGCGATCGACGTTCCACAGCCGAAATGAGAAACGCTGCTGTTGCGCAACGTCGACCCCGACTGCTTCACAACCCTGCTCAGTCGCCCCCCTCCCCTCTCCGTATAATTCCACCCTTACAATTATCCCCGGCATTAAAAACACGATGTTAATTTCCCCGCGTTGAGTAGTCGCCCCGAGGGTAGCCCTGCGCGCGAATCAATCGATTTGTAATTTTATTCCGCCGATGCGATCTCTCTCGGTCCCTCACGGTCGGTTCTGCTTCTATGAGAACCCACCACTATACTTGATGGAGATCTCCCGAACCGTAAAATTGACACGTAGCAGAGAGGGACATTTTTTATGTTGCTTGGGACTTTGTGATACGACACCATTCGGCTTTCATGCAAATAATCGTTCGTAGAAACTTTGGATTCTGATAAGAACTTGAACAAAGATTGGTTGGATCAGCTAATCAAAAAGGATTAGTTGGACGATCTAACCAAAAAGGATTGATTGGATCAGCTAATCAAAAAGGATTGATTGGACCAGCTAACAAAAAAGAATTGGTTGGATCAGCGAACCAAAAAGGATTGGTTGGATCAACTAATCAAAAAGGATTCGTTGGATCAGCGAACCAAAAAGGATTGGTTGGATCAGCTAATCAAAAAGGATTGGTTGGACTAGCTAACCGAAAAGGATTCGTTGGATCAGCGAACCAAAAAGGATTCGTTGGATCAGCTAATCAAAAAGAATTGGTTGGACCAGCTAACCAAAAAGGATTGGTCGGACCAGCGAACCAAAAAGTATTGGTTGGACCAGCGAACCAAAAAAGGATTGGTTGGACCAGCGAACCAAAAAGGATTGGTTGGACCAGCAAACCAAAAAGGATTGGTTGGATCGGCTAATCAAAAAGGGTTAGTGGGACCAACTTACCAAAAAAGATTTGTTGGACCCGTTAACCAAAAAGAATTGTCTGGACCAGCTTTCTAGTGTCCCTAGAACCCAGCGATAAATGGGTCGTGTCAAAAGAAATTTCTTGGTTGGGTTAACGAATTGGCCCGATGCAAGCCAGTGAACCAATGTCTTGTCTGGCCCGGGATTTGGTAGTTGCGACTACCACTTTTTCGCCTCATCAGCGTCTTATGTAACTCTCTACCAAATGTCTACCTAGAATCGTCGAAGCGTCGTCGGGATTTTTTAAAATTTCACTTACGCGTCTTGACCGATGTTCGTTACAGGCTCTTTATCTCCACATTTCTCCTCGTTTTCACGCAGGGGCATGGCAGACGCGTCTCTCGTACCCCAAGCGGGCACACGGTCTGTGCGTGCCCAAGTGGTCCGGAGGCATAATGCAGGCATGAGGCATGCCGGGTTCGAATGGCGCAGGCGAAGGAAGGGGGGTGGTATAATTAGGGGCTCGAAGGGGTGCTTCGAGGGCAGGGGTAGAGAAAGTAGAAGAGGCTGACAGATGTGGGAGCATTGTTTTATAGGGAACCCACACCCGTTCGGCATTGCCGCCGCCTTTGCTGTTCTTCACCTTTTCACTCCTTTTCTGCGGCCGGCTTTCTCTCTCTCCGCACTTCTGACTGTGCACACCCCCGGATCGTTGAATATGTGGCGTGATGCTGTGATCAAAAATGAATTCTCCCACCCACGGAAGCAGTTTATTTTTCATCGATTCACCAATGAGCCGAGCGATTCGCACAGCACGTTCGCTCCGAATTTAAGCCGAACGTGCGCGCAACGCGGCTTCTTCTCGTTATACGGATGGGTCTACATATATATATTATTTTATTTTTTTAATAATGGATATCGGAGACTAACGAGAGGGAGAGGGAGAGGGAGACGGGAAGACCGGCGAGACACACGCATTGTTCAACTAATTGTCGGGCATACATAATCCTCGGGCGGCAGCCGAATCGAGGATAATACAGTCATAAATGATTTTTTATTCAACGACAGAGGTCAATAAATTATTTGTTAATCGGGGCACTCTATTGAATAGGGCTCGCGTGTATCGATCATTTTTTATGCGAGTCTCGTCGAGGCGACTGGCTATTGGCATTCACACGCAATTTCACCTGGAAGCTTAATTTGTTAAAAAAAAAAATTCGAAAGTGGACGAATATTTTTCGTAAAAACAAATTATAAAGTGAACGATTAAAAATTGTGGAAGTTGGCGGACAAAATATGTTCATTAAATTAAAAAATGTTGCACATGACTTTCTCTACGAAATAGTTCGTTGACCGATTTGTGGCGTCCTCATGGAGGAAGCTATGCGCGAAATTTTAATAAATGAGAAAGTCATGTGCGAATTTCTTTGCTCCATTTTTCCCAACTGATCATAAATCTGCCATTTTGTTGGCTTCTACCTCAATATTTGAAACAAAAATGTGCGCCTGTTGTGAGGTACCAATTTTTTTTCTCAATTCAAAATGTTATCAAATTTCACTGGATCGATCGATTCCTGTCAAATCCAATAAGGAATATGGGTCTATAATAATTTATTTATGCCAGATATCTAAAAAAATTATAGGGAACAAATGACATTTTTCGAAAAATTACTAAATTACTAAAAATACTAGAGCGCGAATACACTTTTTCAGAAAAATTTTAAATCTGATAAAAGCTGAAAGAATGTTTCAATTATTGCGTAAATTGTAACAAACAAATGCCTACCCGACTGCTCTACATGCGCGTCAAATTTCAGCCCAATCGATACAGCTGTTTTTGAGTTATAGGCGGTTGTAAGCACGATTTTTCGACGTTTTGATACATTCTGAACATGTTAACATGAAAATCTCGAAGAAAAGGTCACGAAAAGAAAATGTATTGTTTCCTTTGTTAACTGCTCTATATGCGCGCCAAAAAAAAAAAAAATTGTTTAGTTCGTTAACCTAACTGCTCTACATGCGCGTCAAATTTCAATCCGATTGATACATCCGTTCATCAGTTACAGACGGTTGTAAATATGATTTTTCAACGTTTTGGAACATTCTGAATATATTTACGTGAAAATTTGAACAAAAAAAATCTCGAAGTCAAACGTACTCTGGGAGGAAGTTGATAGAAAAAAATGTTCAAAAAATCGTGTGCGGTCACTGTACACTATATCGTCCCACCCGCCGAAGAGTTATTCCCATATTTCCTTCTCCCACTCTCCGAAATATGTACGAATCTGCCAACTTAAATTCAGTACTCCCTCTCTCCGCCGAAATCTGAATAATCACAGTAGAGGCCTGCGTAACATGTGCAGTCATACCTCTCATTAGGTTTTTGACAGCCCTTCATACGGCGGATCAAGCCGCCGAACCCCGCGCGTGCATCCCCGTACCCGACGAACGTAGCCCCAGACCCGGCGTTGATACGTACCGGGGAACCCCCTCGGTTGGCTCGCAGCGATCGTGCGTAAAGCACGAGTATCCTCCGACCCCTTTTCGCGTTTCTTTGTTCTTTGTCTCAGTGAATGCTCGTGCAAGCGCGATTCCCCTTCAGTCGTGCACCACCATCGGCTTAAAATCCAGTCGAACGTCGGGCATACGCGGCAACGAAATTCATTCAACAGCGGGCCGGATGGCAATTAAAACATTACTCGATATCGTTCCAATTCATCCCTGAAACGATTACGCGACTACGACAGAAGGCGAATATTATTTTTTTCGTCTTTTCCCTCAGAACTCGGCATTGCCAACCGCAGCGAAAACTGGCAAATACGGCGCGCAGTTGTATTTTTTTTTTTTTTTTTTTTTCACTTTCATGAAGTTGCGCGCAAGCAGAGTTCAGCAGAGCTAATTGCAATTTTGAAGTATTCGACTCCTGACCACAACTAAAAGTTCCCACGAGAGAGAAGTTCTTCCTGCGGTCCGAAGATTCGATTTGCATTGATCATCGATGGCACTGATTTTGGTCTTCCTGCTCGTGGCGCAGTTCCACGTCGATGCGCAGCCTCCGGTCGACCACAACTTCGCGATGACTGCCGAAAACTCTCGCTCGCGACTAACAAGCGTCGGAGAGCTAATTTGTAATGCAGAAAGCACTCCGGAACAAAGGATTCGCGGGGACGCCCCGTTCTTGGTCCGCGACGAACGGATACGGAAGGGTGTTGAGCGGCGTTGGACCGAGAACGGTATAAAGAAGAGCGCGAAGATAGCCGGGCGGGAGCGATTGGGCAGACGAAGAGGCGAACAATTGTGTTCGTACCGAAAGGGCGAGAGCGAACTTTCGGTGCAGGAACTGCGAGTGAGGGAGGGAGAGAGGAACAAAGCGCGGAGCAATACGCTCGGGAGGAAGAGGAAAGACGAACGCGGAACGAAGAGCGGGCTTGCGGGAGGAGAGTGCGTGGCTTAATTTCCTGCTAAATTACTACTTTAATAGGAAAGATGAACGCCGTTGATGAGGAGGGTTAGCCAGAATATAAATAGGGGGAAAGCTATACGCCGGGCTCTTCGTTGGGTCCTCGTCGTCGTTCTTCGGCGTCCGTTCCCCGGTCCTGCCTCGCCATCCCCTGTGTCGCAGTCACGTATATTCTTCGCGTGACACCCCAGCACCGGCCGGAAACATCGTCGTTTGGTACAACGTCGCGTCGCACGAGGCCTCCGCATTGAGAACAGCGCAAACAGCGTGATTCACGAACTTAACTCGAAACTTAATTTTTTTTTTTTTTTTTTTTTTTTTTTTTTTTTTTTTTTTTTTTTTTTTTTTTTTTTTTTTTTTTTTGGTTTTAAAGTTCTTGGTTTTTGTTGTCGTTTTAGTCGATTTCGGCGCCTGACGATAAATCGGTCCTTAATTATCCGCGTAATTAGCTGATGCAACTAATTACATACTCAACTAACCAACTTGCTGAACCAAATAGATTTTTTTTCACACAACGAATTCATCGTCCTAGAGTCATCGGGGACGATAAATTAGGATAAATTAAGACAAACTGGGAACTTACCTGGTGCAGCATATCCTTTTTCCAGTGACTCCGTGAAAATCTGAAGCAGAAAATGTAATCGATTCTTTTACAGTTCCATTTAAAAAATTGTAAGTGGTAATCGAAAATGGTAATGGGAAAAGTGTGAGAAAAATGAGAATCAGGTAAAGAACGAGGGGAGTGTAAAGCGAGTCGTTGTTTCAGCGTCGTCGCGGAAGTAGCGAACGTGACGGCACTTTCCTTATCTAACCCCGGCACAATTAATGCCGTAGAAATCCTTTGGAAAGATCACAGCGGGGAGTACCTTTGCTGCAGGAAGAACCTAGCCGCAGTTCCTCTCGGGGAGAGCTATCCGAAATTTTAATAAATGAGAAAGCCATGTTCGAATTACTTTGCTCCATTTTTTAGCAACCGATCATAAATCTGATATTTTTTGGCTTCTACCTCAATATTTGAAACGAAGAAGTGCGTCTGTTGTGAGGTACCAATTTTTTTTCTCAATTCAAAATTTTATCAAATTTCACTGGATCGATCGATTCCTGTCAAATCCAATAGGGAATATCGGTCTATAATAATTTGTCTATGCCAAATATCTAAAAAAATTATAGGGAACAAATGATATTTTTCGAAAAATTACCAAATTACTAAAAATTCTATAGCGCGAATACACTTTTTCACAAAAATTTTAAATCTGATAAAAACTGAAAGAATGTTTCAATTATTGCGTAAATTGTAACAAACAAATGCCTACCCAACTGCTCTATATGCGCGCCAAATTTCAGCTCGATTGATTCAACCGTTTTTGAGTTATAGACGGTTGTAAATATGATTTTTCGACGTTTTGATACATTCTGAACATGTTTACATGAAAGTCTCGAAAAAAAAGGGTCACCAAAAAAAAATTTACTGTTTAGTTGGTTAACATAACTGCTCTAAATGCGCGCCAAATTTCGATCTGATTGATACAGCCGTTCATAGTAATCGAAAATGGTAATGGGAAAAGTGTGAGAAAAATGAGAATCAGGTAAAGAACGAGAGGAATGTAAAGCGAGTCGTTGTTTCAGCGTCGCCGCGGAAGTAGTGAACGCCACGGCACTTTCCTTATCTAACCCCGGCACAATTAATGCCGCAGGAATCCTTTGGAAAGATCCCAGCGGGGAGTACCTTTGCCGGAGGAAGAACCCGGCCGCAGTTCCTCTCGGAAAGCGCTGTCTCCTCCGCTTTAGACTGACTTTGGCACGGCAGCATCCCAGTCGCCCGCATCTTCGTTTCCTTTGGTGCTTTCGTTAACGCGGTATTACTTATGTAGATGAGGCCTCGCAGTTTCTATACATTATTCGTGGGAAAGCGCGAGCGAGGCCTCGCCGAGAATCGGTCGTGGAGCCCGCGCTGCGGGGTGCGGGAGGGGTTGCGAGAAACGAGAAGGGGTTCATCCGAGGCGCGAGATGGCAAAAGGCGTTGAACTTTCGAGATTACCGGGATGGGGTGTGGGACGACGTACACCCCTCTTCCTGTATCCGTCCTTCCATTCGCCCACTTTATAAATTTCAATCCACGCAGCAACGAATTTCTCGTCGAACTTCGTTGCGTAATAATTACGTTTGCCCCTCCGCGGTAAAGTTCACCGTCATTAATCATATTCCGAGTTAATTTACCAGGGAAGGTCCTTTTGTTTCCTTTTTTTTAGATTTGACGCTTCGATTTCATTGTTGCGGGTATAATTTAAAAACGCGCCCGTCGTAATTCGAGGGACGGAAATTCGGAACGGTTGGATTCTCAATGCCCGCAGTGGCGTATCACAAAGTTATATAACACGCGCGACAGCTATTGCCCCGCTGCCTTCGATATTTTTTTATCGAGTCGTATATCGAAATGTAAATGCGGTCGCGAGCGCGATCCTGCGCTCCGACTGTATTTTACCGTTTTACGACTTATTTTATTATTGATATATCTTGCCCTCAACGTCCACGGAGTTTTTCTGCACCTCGCATCGCACCGGCGGGCTTTATCGTGCAGTTCGGTTGACAGTTTGTGAACCAGTAACATTATTGCGTATCCACTGCTGTCAATGGTTTTCTGGATTAAGAGCATACGTCGCGATACAAATCCACCGAGCCGAGCCGTTAAAAATTCGGGATGAAAAAGGGTTAGATAGGGTCAGTCGGGGTGATATGGCTATGGTCTTTTACCCACCGAAAATTGGAGATTTAACATTTTTTAAACTTAACATTTTTTGTTGTAACCGACTCTAGAATCTTCAATCTAAATTAATTCACTCAGAACTTTCGATATTTTCGATCCGTGCTTTAGTTGCAAATTAATATTTGCGAGCGGCCTTCTCGCCCGGACACTGCGGGTGATATGGCCACAGTAATAATGGTAGTCGTACAAAACATGTATCACTATATTTTATGTTGTCTTAATAAACTACAGAAAGACAGTAATTGCCTCAAATGTTTCAGATGACAAACTAAAAAAAAATGGTTCCCACTGACATTGCCATATCCTCTGAAAACAACTGGCCATGTCTCCCCGAAAATGAGTGGCCATATCACCGATTATCTCAGAAATGTAGAGAAGTATTTTTTTAAAATAGGTACACTACGCGCCAATAATTTCTTGAAAGATTCAACTATAGAGTGCAATATTGATTTACTAGCAAAGTTATAATTTAGTATGTTTCCAGAGCGCTAGAAATATAGCTCGCGAAATTTGTGGCTACCTCGAAATAGGGATTCACCGCTCGTACTGACAGTTGCACGTACAATCTTAACATTTTTTGTGCAATCGCGTTGTATCCACATATAATAAGAACTCTTCAAGCGGCGGTGCAATTCGTTTGTTACGTTAAAAGATATTACGGGTGACCATCACACCCTGATCTACCCTACAGAATGGAATTTCGGAATATCGAAATCCATGCTATAAAAACAAAAATTCCTATATTATAGCATATACCCAGAAAAAAAAATTTCTTGACGGACGCCCCGCAAACAATTATATATTTAATGTAAATGAATATTTACTTAAATGAAATAAATAATTGTTTGCCGGTCACCTTGAAATAAATTATTTTTCTGGGTGTATAGAATGGAATTTCGAAAGTTCAAAATCCATTCTATATGGTATAAAAACTGAAATTCCTAAATCATAGCATATAGAATGAAATTTCGGAATTTCAAAATCCATTCTATATGCTATGAAAACCAGTGGGTGAGGGGAAGTGTCAACTTCGCCGAAAGGGGGGGCTCAGCTTTTCCGGAAGGGACAAACATCCAAACCAATAAACAAATCCACAACGTTCCCAATTATAAACAAGTAGATACATCTTGCCCTCCGCCTCCCACATACATCCACAATGGGGGAGACAAACATCCAAACAAGTCCACAATGGGGGAGACAAACATCCAAACAAATCCACAATGGGGGAGACAAACATGCAAACCAACAAACAAATCCACAATGTTTCAAAACATACATAAGAAGATAAATCTTGCCCTCAAAGTCCGGAAATTTGTCCGCATCTCGCAGCGCACCGGCCGCCCTTATCACGCACATTGGTTGACAGTTTAGGAGCCAGTTAACATTATTTGCATATCCATTGCTGTCAATGGTTTTCCGGATTAAGAGTATACGCTGCGATACAAATCCACCGAGCCGAGCCGTTCAAAATTCGCGTCGGGAATGAAAGGGTTGAAAAGATCGAAGAAAATGGTGCCGGTCGATGGACCGACTGACTGGACCGGCGGGAAGGCAACCGCAGGACTTCTGGCAGCTCAATCGTCGATCGCGCGAGCAGTCTAGTATGGTAACGGGGTACAGCGGCATGGAGCCGCGAGGTATCGAAGCGGGGGCCGGCGTGGATGCACAGTAGCAAAACGGCAGCACGGTAGCGGCGGCAGGTTCGTCGAACCTCGGGCTTCGATTCTTATTGAAACCCCTTCACAAAAGGGCGATTGTAGCTTTATCTGCAGTTTGATTGTAGATTATTGATGTTCCTCCCCGTGTTCGTTCATCCACGCAAGCGAGACCCGTCGCCCGTAAAAAACCCGAAAAATCGACGGTAAAGGGTGGTCCACCCCAGCCCGGCAGTCACTACCCGGCTACACCGCCTCCTGCCGTTCGCCGGACTCTTTCTCTCTTGCTGCCTGGCGAGAGCTCGGTCGCTTCCTCCGAACCCGATCCCCTCCTCTGCCCCTGATTCCCTGGCTGCACCTCTCTGCACCAGGCGGCAACTCTCGCCCGCCCTCCGGCCTCACCTCGAATGCATGTCTCTCCCTGCACTCTCGTTATACGAAAAAAAAAAAAAAAAAAAAATGGAAAAAATCTACGTGCTCGCGACGCGCTGCACTCGCGCTTGTTCCCGTGTTAGTATCCTACCTCTTTCTATCTATCTATCTGTCTATCTGTCTATACACATATACATATGTATATATCTATGTGGATATACATATACCCTTACTACTTCTCCATACACGAACGTGTACAAAGCGTGCTTGCTGCTGCCGAATGCTGGATGCTTGATGCGCGTCGGCGCGCACCGTCTCCACAGTCCTGCCGACGCGGATTCTCGTGCTGGGATCGTTGTTTTTCACCTATGTAATCTCCGTTCACAATGATTTCACATACTTTTGCCATTAGAGATCGCGATTCGGGAGTGAAACGAACGGTAGGTACGATTCTTTCCGGATTTCCAGATGGACGGATTTTTGACACACTTTCGCGATCCGACGATCGTATGGGTGAGGTATCCGAGCTTTCGGAGGGGAGGGTACTCCGTCTCCGGGTGTTCCGGCGATGCCCCGGTGAACATGTAACGATCGGCAGGAAATGCGTGCGGAGTGCATGTTTAGAATGTTTTTTTTTGTCCGATCGTTCATGCAGAAGAACATCCCGATGGGTGTCGGCGATGGGTTCGTTTTCGTGAATCGGGAGAGAGGAAAATCGAAATTTTTGCCTCGAAGCAGGGTCGTTAAGTTAACGCGGTAACCATCGGAGGTGCTGGCTGGCGGACTGGTCTCTCCGCCCTGCCACCCTCTCACCCTCCCGCCCTTCCTCCATCCATCCCCTGTAATATATCGAATGATGAATCCTCGCATCGCAAACCCATAAAAACCCGTCAGCTCGGACAGATACGAGATACGCCCTATTACTGTCCACCAACACCCAGCAGCGGGCACCCGCCGCCGGTGATGCACCGTCCGTTCGTAGGCACCCGTATACCTCGGCGACGTCCAGTTCGGAACGGCTAACTAAATTACCAGTTACATTTTTTACTGTCGGCTACTCCCACTTGGCATTTTTATCGGGGACGTATCGAACGCAATGAAATACTTTTCCGTATCGTGACGACGTCGGCGACGACGGCGAGGCCGTGTACCAGCGACATCGGCCGCGGATACCGTCGAAATGCGTTCGTTCGCGGGAGGCAAAGTTAACGAATTTTTATTTTTCTTTTTTTTTTTTTTTTTTTTTTTTTTTTTCGTTTGTACGATTTTGTACGTTGCGGTGGATATTGACGCAGTGAATATCGTAGCATCAGCTAGCTGACCGTACTATAACCACAGTTTTCGGCGTCGATCGTAAACGCGGATATTTTATTCGAATACGCGAAAGTGTGGAAGATAAAATTTATTAACTGTAAATTCGAGTCACGAATATCGTTCCGTCGGCGGTGGCGAGTCAAATCGAATAGCGATTTTATGGTTGAACGAGATGTTTTGTTGCGAACAATATTTCAACTATTGGTCAACTCGACGAGCTGTTGAAATAAAATTGCTCTGACGGCGAGCCGTGTCGTTTCGCAAGCGAGACGCTGTTAATTTTTTCATCCCGCGGACATGAAGATGTTCGGATTTCCCGGTGACGTAGTAAACAGACGGTGATTCGTGAATTTTCAGATTTTGGAGACTATCAAGTGAATAAAAATGAAATTTTTATATCGATTACAATATCCCTTTATTCGCAAGGCTTCTTCTATGAGAAAGCACTTTCCGTTTTGTTCCATTCTCCGTATGTGTGTTCGGCGCGAAAAAATACATGGAATTATGTGCATAAAAATCCCTAGTAAACTTTTTTCGTTACTCGTCGCTCCAGGCCTATATTTAATGTTTTGTTTCACGCCGATTACGAATCTACTACTTATTTTATTTGTAGATGAATGTGTAATACGAAAAGTGGCGTCGAATGTGAATTTTGAATTTTCGATGACATTCAAAAAATGCAAAATAACATAAAATTTAAATCTTTCGATCGATTCTCCCCTAATTCAGTAGAGATCATCGAGCGATCATATTCCATATGTGTGCACGTTGTTAGAAAGATAGCTAACAAATTGTAAGAACCAGAGTGCAAACAAACATTTTTCAACAACTTAAAAATAGCGTACAAAAAAACCAACTGCATATTTTTTAAATGAAACTTTGTAGGCACATTAACCACACATATCATGTGTGAAATTTCAGCTTGATCGATTGAGACATTCTTGAATTATAGTGGTTTGAATTTGTCGCGTCTCATTCACACACACATACATGAGGACATTTTATCGAAATGTAATTTTTCGATGTTTTGGAACATTCTGAACACGTCTTCATTCAAATATGGACAATATTTTTCACGAAATCAAAGCTTTCTCTATGAGGAAACAAAGTATTAACAACATTTTGTTCGGACTGCGGAAGCAGACTCCTAGTGAAGCACTGGCATTTTTGTTGACCGTCGAATAATGCAACGAAAGATTGAAACAAAAAATAAATCGATAGAACCAGTACTCTCAGACATTGGATTCCCCGTTAGTCGAGCAGCATCACGCATAATCAGCAAGGCCGCGTAGGGCTATAACTCCGTACGAAGTTATCAAATTGATCAAGCTAAAATAATCTGTGCTGGCGGTCGGTTGGTTATGTCCCATAAACGCAGTGTATGAGCAATACCGCATGCCACCGAAACGTGTACGGTAGTATTGGGTATACAGTGAAACCAACCTCGGGGCTGGGTGACGGTAACTCGGCAGATCCATGCTGGGCATAGCTAACACAAACGCGGCCGAACAGCGGCATAACATAACCCGATGTCACGCGCAGGACTTTACAACTCTGCCATCTCGTCGTGCAAGCATCTCCTCCCCCCAGCCCCCACCCAACCCTTGCTCTTCACTACTCTTGCCCTGTTACTCGGCCGCCGCTACCGGTTCCATCCGGCCGGCCAACACTTCGTCATCTCGTGTAATACGCACGCAAGACTCATATATTCGTGGGCCTTTTAATCTCAAACTTATTGCCGCGCTACGTGCCTGACAATGAGCAATAAGTATTTAGGGAAATTCGAAAGGGTTGGGCAACCCTGTTGAAAAATGTTGTTCCCTCGTGATGAAGCCCTGGCTAATCTTGAAAGCTCCCCGAGCTAATGGCGATGCGAAGAAAAATTCCACACGATTGAGGAGCTAGGAACACCCCACCGTATGCGGTGGACCTTCACCCGACGATAGGACCAAGTTGATCTCATGAATGCCGCGAACATGCAATTGTACAAAATCTGGTGATGAATCGTGACGGCGAGGTCCATGTGCGACGCCCTGGGTCATGTTCAAAGCTCTCTAAGATAATGTTGACGAGAATAAAAAGTTAACCCAATTGAGCAGCTAAGAACATCCCACTGTGCGCGTTGGATCATCACCTAAGGTGATCTCATGAATGCCGCCAACATGCAATTGTACAAACCGGATGATGAATTGTGACGACGAGGTCCATGTGTGACGCCCTGGGTCATGTTCAAAGCTCTCTACGATAATGTTGATGACAATAAAAAGTTAACCCAATTGAGGAGCTAAGAACACCCCACTGTGCGCGTTGGATCATCACCTAACGATCACACTAAGGTGATCTCATGAATGCCGCTAACATGCAATTGTACAAAATCGGATGATGAATAGTGACGGCGAGGTCCATGTGCGAGGCCCTCAGTCATGTTCAAAGCTCTCCAAGATAATGTTGACGAGAATAAAAAGTTAACCCAATTGAGCAGCTAAGAACATCCCACTGTGCGCGTTGGATCATCGCCTAACGATCACACTAAGGTGATCTCATGAATGCCGCTAACATGCAATTGTACAAAATCGGATGATGAATTGTGACGGCGAGGTCCATTTGCGACGCCCTGGGTCATGTTCAAAGCTCTCTAAGATAATGTTGACGAGAATAAAAAGATAGCCCAATTGAGCAGCTAAGAACATTCCAGTGTGCGCGTTGGATCATCACCTAACGATCACACCAAGGTGATCTCATGAATACCACTAACATGTAATTGTTGTACAAAACTGGTTGATGAATTGTGACGGCGAGGCCCAAGTGCGACGTCCTGGATCATGTTCGAAGCTCTCTAAGATAATGTTGATGACAATAAAAAGTTAACCCAATTGAGGAGCTAAGAACACCCCACTGTGTGCGTTGGATCATCACGTAACGATCGGACCCAGGTGATTTCATGAATGCCGCGAACATGCAATTGCTGTACAGAACCGGACGGTGAATTGTGACGTGGCGAGGTAGCTGTGCAACATAACCAGTGTACTCCATGAGCGGTGTACGGAGTGTTGCGATAGCCAGAGGTCATTCAAATTACCAAAAGTCCGGGAGTACGCGGGAGGAAAGCAAAACTCTTGGTGGTACGGTCGTGAAACGAAGGGGTTCCCGCACGAGCGAACCAGCGCGCACACACACACACGCACGCGTGCAACCACGAGGATAACAGTAACCGAAGAGGCACTGAACATCCAGAGCGCGCAGGGTGCTGGCAGGTATTACTATAATGCAACTCTGGACATAAACGCGTTTACGACGCGCTGCGTTGTCATTACGCGGCCCCTGCATCGTTCGCCCAGTGGCTTTAACTTTATCGGCACCACCACCGTCACCACCACCTACGAACCTTCACGAATACCATCGCCACTTTCATCCCTTGGCGCCTTGTAGAGCGTTTCCACCTCCAACTCCCCCCTCCGTTAGCTGTACCATGCAACGACGTACACACTACATCCATCGAGGAGGTGCCGCACCGCAACGTCCACCAAATCCTCTTCCATTCCGCAAAGGAACACCTGTCCGCCCTGCTTTACTGCGGCCTCGTAAAATTAATTGCCTGTAATCAGAAGGAGAATAAAAAAAAGGACAACTCTCGCACGGACCTTCGTGCCGCTAGGCAACAGATAAAATTTGATGTAACGCCCCGAATACCATTCGCGAAACTCGAAGCTTCGAACAACTGTTTTTGGATCTATTGATCAGGCACCGTGGGTTACGGTGAACAGAAGCGTTCTCCACCCTGGATATCGATGTTAAACTTTGTCGGGCACTGGACCTTAAACTCGCATGCTGGAACGGAATCGCGATAGGACGAATGGAAAATTCGAGCAGCTCGCCATAGGCGGCATCCGTTCCAGCTCCAGCAGTTTGATTTATGGTTGAAACAATGACGCGGGAGCAGCCCGGCAGGGCTAGTCGGCAATGACTGCAACGAACGGCGCGGATGGTCCTCTGATACGATGGCGAGGCAGGCACATAAACCGTATCCTCTAATACACCGGGAGCCGGCGAACAATTCTATTCGCCCCTTCACGAGATAGATTCGCACTGTAACCGGCGAGAATGAGCCCTGCCGAAAACACACGCTGAAACATCTTTGTTCCGCTGTTTCTGCGAGCACGATCCATCCCTCTCCCTCTCCCTCTCCCTCTCTCTCTCGGTGGATAGAGTTTTAGTACGTGCTTGGGCGAGCGACGATGACTGGCCTTCCCGATCTACGCAGTTTCGAAATAGCTGCGTATGAGCGTCATCACCTGCGTTGTAATGCATTTACGGGATTACGGCTTTCCGCGGTTCGGCGACGACCTGCGTCTACTTCGCTTACCGATTCGACCCGGCATTTCGAGTGTTCCGAATGAAAATTCACTGGACAACGGCGAGGCATCGAGTGTCACATTTCGCTGCTCGTTAAATGTTTGAGAGATTTAATCCACCCGGACTAGGATCGTACACCAGTATATCGGCGGGTCGCTCAGGTGCTGAATCGTTCGGTTAACGATTTTCGTCAATTTCTCTAATCGAAAATGTTGCTGAAGATTACCAGTGGATAAGACTCATCTGAATTGTCTGACACGTCTGAGAGATTCAATCCACCCAGACTAGCATCGTACATCAGTATATCGGTGGGTCACTCAGATGCTGAATCGTTCGCATAACGATTTTCGTCAATTTCTCTAATCAAAAAATGTCGCTGAAGATTATCGGTGGATAAGACACGTCTGAATCAACAGTTGAGAGATTTAATCCACCCAGACTAGGATCGTACACCAGTATATCGGCGGTTCAACAGTGTGACGGTTTCTCGGCTGAAAAATTCATAACACCATTTTTTTTGTTGTCTCGTGACGAAGTCCTGGCTCATGCTCATCATGCAACGATCGGACCGAGTTGATCTCATGAATACCGCGAACATGCATCTTAGGTCCATGGTGCTCATGCGCAGGAGTGTTGCACATGCGGGAAAGGATCAAAAAAATTACCGAATAATTTGTTGCGCAAGACATTTCAACGGGTAGACAATTTAAACACCATCACGAAACTCTAAGGGTCAGCTTGGCGATGATCGAGAGGAATCATCATCAGCATAAAACGCACGAGAACATTATCGGACGAAAGAATTACATTCCGCAGGAATCATCTCTTCGTTGTTTACGATCGCGAGACGTACAACGCACGAATCCGGAGTAATTTATTGCCCGGTTGGCGATTTATTTATCTTTTCCCGCTGGCCGTTAACTCCGTCTGTTGCCCACCACTATTACGGAGAGAGAAACTGAGACCGAGCGCGTTAAAAAAAAAAAAGCAGAAAATTCTGGATCGAGCGTGACGAAAGTAGAAAAGAAGAGGAAGCGGAGGCACACGTAGGGATACGAGGGTGAGGCAGGAGGGTCGAAAAATGTTCCACCGTCATGCGAGCCGCTAGACGGACCACACCGCTCGCCGGAGAGACTACATAGTTATTAGTTATTCGCGAACGCCGACTGTGGGGCATAAAGGACTCCGTTGCAGACGGTCCTGTGCGAACCTCCGTCCGTCCATCCGTCCGTGCATTCGTGTGAGAATGCCTTACACGAATTTACCGACGCACAACAAAATAAGACATAGTTCCACCGATCTCGCTTACACAAACACGAAGGTGTATAATGCTCCGAGAATACTTTGCACCGGGGCACGCAACTTAACATCTACAGTCGAACAACGCGTAAGTCGACGAGAATTTCATTTCTCCCACCAAACACGTTTCCCCGAATGTTCATCAAAATTTCAACCGACGGAACGTCAACGCGTGTCCCAAATTTATACCTTATCCGGTCTTCGACTGTAGAACCCTTTACCGTACAGTGTATATATCGTATAGAATGTTGCAAGGCACCGTAGTATGCGTTATTATGCGGCAAGGCACTTCTCTCCCGCATGCACAGGAATCGCATCGCATCCCGTCGTCCGTGGTGTTGCGGCCAAGGAAGGGTTTAACGATTCGCGTAGCTGCGCCGATTTACGACCCCTAAAACACATCGAATGCGCTTTATATGTATGTAAATTAGGTCAGGCGCTGCTTCTCCTCCGGTTCGGTGTTCGCTGTATCAGCTCTCCTTCTCTCCGGCCCAGCAGCCCGGAGAACCAAATCACGGGAGCGTAGGAACCGGGCGATGCACACCGACGTTCGTCACCCACGAGACGATGGCTCGGGTCTCTGTTCGCTGCGTGTAAACCCCCCTCTTTCGACGCACGCTGCGCATTTCGGGGCTTAACCCGAGCAAAACTCGACTCGTCAAAGCAAAATTACGACGCTTTAGTGTCGATGGTTTGGTTCGTCGCGGAGATTCCTGACCAAAACGTTGCAGTGCTGTATCCGCGGTGGAATAACATTGGGCCCAGCGGGAGATGTAAATCATGCGTGCAAAGTAAAGTACGAGAACATCGAGGGAGTTTCTGCGTAGCGGACGTGAGGTGCATCGCCCGATGCGCCGTACTGGGCCAGGGATCGGTAACCTTATGGGTTTACGTACGTGGAATGGCGTTGATGTTTCATAAAGGTATTTCGGTACACGTAGACTTTTTTCGTACGCGCCGGATCTAATTTCCGTCGGAAATCCAAAAATTTCGAACGGCACGTGGTAACTGGCGAACGAGAGTCACCCAAAAGAGACTTCGAGAATTTTCGTCTCGCAACTACGTCGGAAGTGTAAACTGATAAAAAGAATTGTGAGTTTAATGTACCGGACTGGAAGTTTTTATGCAGAAATTGGTACATCAAATTTAATGTACAATTGTCATGAAAAACTAATGGTCTTTTGGAGTGAAAATTGAAACTGAATTATTGGAATTAAAGTACTTTTATAGTAAAATTAAAGTAATTTATTAGAAGTACAGTATTGTTGCGTTCTTTTGGAATAAATAATGCGCGTATTATGTTTTGGAGCGGATGTTATTAAGTGCAATAGCGGCTAAACTCGAGTAGAAATTTCCGAGCGTTACACCGGGCCCTGATAGGGTCCTGATAAGCCCTGACAAGGGCCTGATAAGGCCTTATCAGGACCCTATCGGATCAAGACTGTTGTCATCCGATAAATCGATAGTCTGTCCATTTGTTAATTGTCATACCGAGCTATTCCGGTCATCTATGTAATATCGTGTGTCTCGGTCCGGTCTCATCTCTATATTCGTTACAGTATTTCGAAAAATTTTCATATACTGTACGTTAATTTTTCATCACAATTTTACATGTAATTTGATATAACAGTTAATGCCTAAAAACTTTCATTACCAGTAGGGTAGAGCGGGGCAACGGGGCAAAACGTCATTTTCCAATAATTTTTGAATGCCAGAATTCGCCCTATCGGATACATCAGGCTTTTTTCCCAGTTTTGCCACCTTGTCCGATCCAAAAATGATTGGAAAATTTAGTTTTGCCCAAAAATCCCGTTTTACCCCGTTGCCCCATTTTGCCCCGCTCTCCTTTTATACGAATTGTTTTTTTTTTACAATATAGCCTCACTATCGTAACAATTTTTGCAGATTTAATAAATCGACCGATCTCGATTACCTTACGAATTGGCGAAAATGTTCACCCTCACATCCGGCGATAAGTCGGCACGCTTTATCGGGCGTTGAATCTCATCGGCCTCTCCCCTTCCAGTCGCCCCACCGGGAGAAACAACGTTGCTTCTAAATTCAGATACTCGGCATGCGTTCGCGCACAGTGGAAACGCATGTATAAGTCATGCCGCGCCTCGCGCCAGCCACGGTATAATTTCGAATCTCGATGACTTTGTAAATCCGAGGAGGAGTTACAGCGGCTGTCGGTATACGCGTCCTCACATATATACGGTATCTCACGTACCGTGCAACACAGTACGGATGAAACTCGCGAGAGAGTTCACGCCCGAAGTACCCGTGCGCACGATAGCGAAGCGTTAACGTCTCCCGGTGAAGCGGCGAATTATGATTTGCGAGCCTCGTATCATCGGTAATTTCAGTAATGGCTCACTCGCCCGGCGAACCGAGCGGTCGCGGGTTGCCGAAGTGGCCGCTGCGAGCGAGAGAAGCTCACCACTGTTTCTTCCCCTCATCCCCGCGGCGTATAATGCTCTCGAGGTATATAAACCAACCACTTTCCACGCCGCGGCGAGCACGGGCTGCTCTTCTTCGCGGTAACTGCATAAAATAGACCTCTTCGCATCGCGGCGTCTCCGCATCCCGATGAATTCCTATAAAACTGCGTATCCCGATCCTCGAGTGGATGCCGAAGGATCTCCGCTGGGTGCAGCTCCACTTCGGTGCCCGGTGGTAGTTTAAGTAACAGCGACGGGTATCTCTGCGATGCCCTTATGCGAACCCGCCTTTTATAGTTGCGCAACCGCTGGACCAAAATTATCTCACACACGAGGTGGAAAAGAGCGGGACGAAGGGTCTGCCATCGAGGCGGATATCGGAATCATGCAGTTCACCCAGTACAAGTTTTTCGGGGTGGAGCGTGAAGCGGGGTGAGGGGGGCCTGGAGGGTGGGTGAGGAAGGGGATGAGGAAGATGGAGAGGAAGAGGGAGCGTGAAGAACCCACCGTTCCAAAGTCACTTGAGCGCCGCACCGAGCTCACTGACTACGTAGGTTGCAGTTTGAACTATAAAACGACGTAAATTATGGCCGTGGATTGCAATATTATGAGGCTATATACGCACGTTTAATGTTCGAAGCTACCGGGGTCTCGCGGTCTCTCTCCTGAGCGGGATTCTCGCGGTGCTCGGCTTAATATTGTCCGAAAACGCGAGGGGTATATGTATATACGGACTTTCGCGGGTGTGCACACCCTGGGAGGGGAGGGAACGTGAAACGGCCTTAACAGTTTGCCTGGCAAGTATTGACGGAGCATCCCTGACCGCGAAGGAGAAGGAGGGACCGAGGGCAATGGCAGCGGGAGCTGCCATCGAAAGGGCTTCGTGCTCCGACTGTGCGAAGGACCTCCAGAATCTGTCGTATCGACGTGCCCTTCGCCTCCTCCCGACCCCGCTCCTCCTTTAACAAGCCTATCAACGGACAATACCAATTCCGCCGGGTTAGCCACTATCGCGTTGCATAAGTACATTACCGACTTGGCAATAATTGACTGGATGCATGCAGCAGTTCCGAAACACCTATAGGTGTTGGGCGAGTTCGAGATATCGGAATAGCGAACACCGCCGCGCAAAATTACTCACCCATCTCGAAGCGAGAGCGATCGCGCGCCTCGCGAGATCCTCGCGTTTCCGTGAGCCGCGGATATACGAGGATTCTCCTTCGTGCCGCGATAAGGCGAGAAACGCTTCCCCACGATCCTCCGGACGATTAAACGATCACAATTGTCTGACGATCCCCAGGCGGATGGGTGTCGCACGTTAACGTCGACGGACAACGGTTCTTTGACGTCGCTGCGGACGATGGCTAATGATTGCGATATTGTTTGGAGATAACGTTTTTGCTGGCAGTGATTTTAGCTTACTCGAAATCTAAATATCAAACAGATGTTGGCAGTAAAATTTTGTTTAAATGTAATTTTCGCGCACACGTGAATGTGCATGAGTAGTTGTTTTTTCGCAACTTTTGATAAGAGGTCACGATATGTAATAATATATCATGATATATTCTTAGGGGAGAGCGGGGCAAAATGACACAGTGGGGCGAAACTGGATTACGAGACAAGAAGCAATTATCCAGTAACTTTTGGATAGTGGTACATGGGGCAAAACGAGTTTGAAAATCCGGATGTATCGTTGGGACAAAATGGGACATCGAAAAATTATTGGAAAATTTAGTTTAGCCCTCACTGTGCCGTTTTGCCCCGCTGTGCCATTTTGCCCCGCGCTCCCCTATACACTAGTAAGCAATTGAAGTGGAACACGATATTTTTCGCCAATTTTGGCAAAAGTTAGACCCTTTCAAGTATACTTTCCCCAAAATAACCTTGTTCCACTTCAATTGCCTACTACTGTATATGTCAAGGTATATAAGAATATAATACTCGGACTTACGGACGGTCGAGCGGCTTAAAAATGTTCGAAACCCTTCGCAGTTGACGATGACTGCTCACCTATAATTTTTTTATTCAATATGCATAATTAACTACGTATATAAAACGAAAACTAATTATATATAAATGATAGTAATTCAAAGCACAATTGTTTCAATTCTTAAATATATAGTCATGAAAGGTGACTTTAATGGGCACTTTACTCCACAGAGTGAGTGCCTAAAAATGGGATCGTAAAAAACGGAAACTTTCCCGGAATACTTGGACCCGCGATGTGCCGTCGGATAGCGAGCGACCGACTGTATTCTCAGAGACCGAATTCCCACTGTTAGTCACTCGATGCTCGTCTCGTCGCGAAATTCTGCACACACGTTCGCAATCGCAACAACAGAACATCCCGATCGCGTGAAGGTCCTCCCCATCGATGCCCCAATAATCACAATGATAATCTCCCTTTGTCAAGTCATTTTCCTTTATACTCATCTTCTCACGCAAGTATGCGTTCCTCGCTCCGAAACACTTCGTCTCCCCGTTCGCCGTCCTCATAATCGAAAGGGCTTTTTTTCCCAGAAACTTTCCGTGTGGAACACCTGACCGCCACTTATCGTCGCGAGAGTCGAAAGCACGTATTGTGCCTCGGCCACAGAGTGTCAAACAAAAAACGTACCCTGCCATCCTCAGCTCCTCTTCTCACCTTCGCGTGAACACGAAGAGCGACGGACCTCACACGGCACTTGACCATCTTACGGAGCGTTCCTTCCGATTCTTTATTCCCCGTCGTTCTTTCACCGGGCATTATAACAGACCGCATTTCGGGATACCCGTCAGGCACAAAGGAACCGCACACTCATTAACGCCGACGTCACCCTTTCATTATGACTCGCGCACAGACTGTAACAGACTGTGTTACTTTTTCACCACTTTGTAAGATAAAATATCTCGTTTAAAACCTCGAGCCTCCGGCCACGACAATTGACGTGCGATCGATGAGGAACGGGATGCGGAGGCCTCAAAATTGCACTGCTTTGCATGATACCTTTGTACGAACCCTCGCGAGGATACTGTACGAAGGATAGTGTTACAATAAAATAACTTTGCATACGATTATCCCTCGCAATTGAATGATCACCATCGTCATCGCGCCTCGCACACATGGGCAACGAGCAACAGGAGCTTCGAGTCCTTTGAAACGCATCACCGGCCGGTCGGTTTGCTCCTTTTGAAATCTTCCTTTATTTTCCGAGGATACGGCGGTCGACCTCGAGGGTATCTTTTCTCTTCTGCGGTCAGAACAGCAGCGGCTGAAGAAGCGGCACCGGCAGCAGCAACCTCACTTTTTCTTCATTCTTTTCTCTACCGGTCTTCATCCTATAAACGGGACGGGAGTGCGTGGAGCACTTAAAAGTCCCCTGGCCGAGGAGGAGGCGGGGGCTTCGACCAAGCAACTTTGTTCGGGACGTCGCATTAATTAGCCGCGAAACTCCGACGGGCTCCGCCGCGTGTGACGTCGCGGATTTCGGCGGAGGACCGAAAGACGGGGTAAGAAAAGAATACAGAGAAATACCGATCGGCTGGAGGACGAGGGTGATGGAGGGGAAGAGGAAGAGGCACGAGGATGAAGTGGTGGCGCAGAAGGCACGAGGTTGAACAGCTCGGGGTTTATACTTCTGGGAAGAAGCTCGTAAAGACCCGCTCGGGGTTTCGCGACTGACTCTGTTATTATCCACGCTGCAGCGCGGACCCGAGGCGGCCGAGCAGCGGGCCCAGAAGCTATGCCGGGATATCATCGTGCCATATTCTCCCTCGTCTCGCACTCCGCCACACAGCCCAGATGTGTATCTGCTACTAATCTTTATGCCCGCTCGCGTCAACTTTCCGACCATTCTAGCGATGAAAAAGAAGAAAAAAAGGCCGCGAACGCGAGCGGTACGAGTTGTAAAGTGTAAAATATGAAAAGAGAGTGATAAAAAGAAGAGGGGCAAAAAAACACAAGGCTGCCAAGAATATGAACACGCTGCTAGCTGCGAAGCTGTAAAACTGTTTTTTGGAGCGGTTGCTTCTCCATTTGTTACATACCATCACACACTATGTCGCTATGATCTTTCGTGAAAGTCGATGAAAATTTTCACGGGTGTCGGAAATTATTTGTCCGATCTACGATCCAACCGTTTTCATTAAAAGTCAATGGAGAGCGTAACTATCTATCAATCTATTTTGCTTTTTTCCTTTTGTCTCCTTAGTTGTAGTTCTCGATTTATAGTTTCAGTTTTTGGGTTGCCTTATTTTGCGTCAAGTTTTGTTTGTTCTATTCCGGCTGGATTTTCCTGCCGTGCAGGAACAAATCCGAGAATAAAGGGGGCAGAAAGGCACGAGGAGCGTCGGTTTCTGTAAATAACAAAATTGCTTTACTGTCAGTTGCATCTAATGACGCGACGAAGACGTCATCACGTTGTGTCTTCGACTGCGACGTCACAAGCCCCCGTCTAGGGCTGGTTTAAAAATCTGAAGATTCCTGCACGGTTATCTTGGGGGATTTCGATCGCAGAGCACTGAATAAACACTTCTATCTACTCTATTGGGGCACGGTGTTCTTACGGGGCTTAGGCCCCAGAACACGAAGGAAACGAATCTATCTACACTGAGAAAAATAATAGTATTTTGGGTGAAGGACTTAGGTCCTTCACTCAATGTTCCATCTGGAATATTGTCAATAAATCCACTACTACTACTAATAGAATTTTCTACTATACCAATAGTTCCCAGGGGAACGTCTATATAGATCGTTTTTGACACTATATATTCAACTGGTTAATTTATAATTATTTTTGCAACCATAATTTTTTGTCACTGTCGTAACTATAACATGTAAACGTTCCCCCTGGGAACTATTTTTTATGGTATAAAGTCAGTTGCTTTTACTATGTTATTTTTTCTCAGTGTCCCAGACTAGAAATTTTCGAGCGTTACATCGGGCCCCGACCGGGTCCGGACGAGGCCCGACAAACCTTATCAGATCCTTGTCAGGCCCGACGTAGCGTTC
>JAPYZD010001632.1:0-22082 GCA_030522725.1 Ichneumoninae sp. B BG-2022a
TCCTTCGACGTCGATACTGACATATCGATCTCTAGATTAAGAGGCCAGGATCATAGGAACAGGGTTCCTATCGAGCAATCCTTAAATCCTGGTCAGACTTCGCAGGTCCCAATTGGGCTTTCATTTTCCGTTTAGATCAATTCCTTAACAAGCGCTCCTTAACGCGGTCTGAGCTGGTTTCCTTGGCGAACAGCTAAATAGGCGACCTTAACTACGACGCCAATACTGACATATCGATCACTACGTTAAGAGGCCAGGATCATAGGAATAGGGTTCCTATCGAGCAATCCTTAAATCCTGGTCAGACTCCGCACGTCCCAATTGGGCTTTCATTTTCCGTTTAGATCAATTCCTTAACAAGCGCTCCTACAGGCAACCTTAACGGAATTTCCATTCGACCACTAAGTCAGTTATCCGAATCTATATCACTCAAATGCCGTTCCACAACGTCTTCCAGCGTCAAAAACAGCAAGCTATCCCAGTCTCCATGGAAGCATCCGTTCGCACTAATTCCCTGCAAGTCACGAGATCTAATAGAAATTAATCGATCGGTCGATACCGTTACATGCCGGACGCTGTCGCCCATTGAGTCGATGATCGAGGCTCGTTAACGTGCCGACGAAGATATTGCGTGCAGTCTCGCTGGATCCAGATGAGGCACGAGACCCGCCGTATTAAATGACGTCTAATAGACACATGAAAGGATCGACCCTCGATTTCCTCGCGTCACACCAATCAGCGCTCTCGACGGGACGCGTCGGATCTTCACCGGAAATTATTAGTTTTTACTGCATAGCCGGTTAATGGATTGCAATAATGATACATGAGGTTTAAGAGAATGGTCGAACCGCACGAGAGTTCTCGAGCGCGCCTGTCACGTGGTATCGGAAATCCCCCCGGAGGAACACGCGCGATGAAGCCGTGAATCGGATAGACACTGATGTGACATGGTAATAAATATGACAGGGAATGCGTTGAAGCCTTGATCAGGCAGATTGCTCGAAGGCGTCCGCGCGTCTTCGTCGTCGACGCGTTTAAAACGTTCCGCGTGCGCAGACGTGCGCCGAACACCTTCGGCGAGGCGATGTTGGAACGAGCTGAAGATGTACGTGCGCACATGCGGCTACACCGCAGCGCAGGTACGATTAACCCGCGTTTGTACAAGTGTGTGCACATACGCGCTCAGTTTCTCCGGCGGGAAGCACGCTTCTCGCATTTCTCGATTATGAGTCCGACGCGTCCGATGGAAGCGGCACAGCTGCCGATTGCTCGTTCTCTCGATATGGCGGCCTCAAGGAAATTGCTCAGCTCGGTGCGTTACTGCGACGGTCGAGCGGCGGTTTAGCCCTGAATGATTAACCCTGATGCAGTTGCGACTGCACCGGGCGAACGCGGCGGAGGTTCGATCGTCGGAGTCGGCCGGGATCGAAACGCTTGCATGGCATCTCTTCGGCCGTGCATCACGTGTGACCAGCCACGACGACAGAAGAGAGTGCCCGAGAGCAGAGGCGCGCAAACGCTTTCCATTGATTTCTAGGCTGAGAATCGCCGAGCCTTGAACGGGCCGTCATTGATGGGGGAAAAGGGGAAATGGACGATTGGATCGGAAGGCGCGGAGTGCGGACGGCGATGTTGGGAAATTGAGGCAGTTGTTGCGTGTACTTGATCGATCCTCTGTTGTGCAACAACGGTGGGCTTGTTGGGTAGGCAGAGATATCGTTAGAGATTCATGGGAGTTAGCTTGAGAGGACGTGAGGCACTTAGAGAAGGATCTTAGAGAAATTAACGTAAATCTGGTGAAAATGGGTAGAACTTTTAGGTATATGGGAACTAGGGGAGAGCGGGGCAAAATGGCATACCGGGGCAAGACGGGATAATGACACAAAACGCTATTATCCAATAACTTTGAGATTGTGGCGATGGTGGTACGTGAGGCAAAACGAGTTTAAAAATTCGAATGTATCGTTGGGACCAAATGGGGCATTCAAAAATTATTGGGAAATTGAGTTTTGCCACCACTGTCTCGCTTTGCCCTGCTGTGCCATTTTGCCCCGGTCTCTCCTACACACTGAGAAAAAGGATGGTATTTTCTACTGTAATGAATGGTTCCCAGGGGGGACGTCTATTTATATAGTTTGTGATAGTATATACTCAATTAATTAAACTATAATTAGGGTTGAAGTGGTGAATATGGCCCATCTCGATTAACACGTAAATCAATGATATATGGACCGATCCATATTCCCCACTTTTACCCTATAGTTACAACTGTAATTTTTGGTCATTGTCGTAACTGTAAAATGTAGACTCTCCAGGGAAATTCAATTTTCTTTTTCCTCGGCGTAGTGCGGAATCCCAAAATGGCATGCGGTACAGTTTTCGTTACCGGCGGCGGTATTTTACATCACGTTAACACGTTCTACTAGAACATATGGTGATTTTCGCTATCGCAGATATTACCCGAATATCCGGTCGTTTTTGCTAGAATACAAATTCTTCTTACTAGAAGATATGGTAATATAGTCGTCTACTTCTTACCAGAAAACATAGTAATGTAGTAATGGACGGTGATCGCGGACCGTTTGTTTTAGGATTGTAGGTTATACTGGCGTGTTATCTCGATCAAATGTTTTTATGTAAACCTATATGTATTTTATGTAAAAAATTTGATGGACGAAATTCTCAGTTTCGATCCACGGAATTCTTGGCAAGACACGCAAAATTTGGCCAACCCGCCTTCTGGCAAAGAATTACCATATGGGTTACGTAAAAAGTGCTATGTCTATGGGTGGCCTGGTCGAAATATACCATATAACTTAGTAGATTTTCCAAGATCCTTCTCTCAGTCTACAAATCGGTAACATATCGCTTTCGCTATTTTCTCAGCGACTGTCAATATTTTAGACGAAAGCGGTAAGTCCCCGGCCAGAGGGACAAGTCCCGGCTACTAATTTATTCCGCATCGAAAATAAGCATCTTAACTCGTGATTCACCGGGACGAGGGAAGCGTCCAGATGGGAAAAGAGTAGAATTAGTATGCTGAGTGGGGAAAAATCGGCGAAGTCGCGATTTCTGCAACTTTCCATTGCTCCACTTCATTACTCGCTGTCATCTGCAATACGAACACGACTCTCCGATCCTTCCAAGGATCTGACGGTTGGCGGTTTTGCCGTGACAAATACAAATTGCCGATGTCGGTGTACATTCGGCAAGAATGCGCCACCGCAACGCGGCTCGTCCAGGGTTCGCGGACACCGTTTTCTCTCGTCTCCGCCGCCTCCTTCTGTGCTTTTCTGTCCCCGGTCTGCAACAACTTCGGTTCGGGCCAAACGGCTCTTTGAGCACAAAGCAACACTTCGCCGGCGAATACGCCGCGTGACACAAACACAAACGCCGATACACACGAGCGTGTATGTATGTCCTCGATAATAACGGTTATAAAACGTGGCCGCGATAGTGAAAGTGGCATATATACGTTTCACAACTTAGCGACGATTGCGACGATGACGAAGACCCGATGAAGACGATTAAGGACATTGTATACGGACGAGAGATCTTTGCCGATTTTTCGAGGATTCGGACGGATTGGTGTTTCGTAAAGATCACCACTGCGAAGCTGATCATTTTTTTTCTTTTTGCTATACTGATTTAAGTGTAGCATTAAAAAAAAAATGTTACCGGTTGTGTGGAATCTGTTTGACTTTTTTTGCGTGCAAGGAAACTGCAGAACTGTTTTTCCCGATGCTACAGATCTATAACTTCCTTTTTACAGTAACGAAAAAAATAAAATTGAACACTTTGAAACGAGATGCAGATGAAATGTGCACATCGTTTACCCTCTTATTCTCATGAATCGTAAAATGTTTTATGCGAAAGATTCGAAAAACATGATATTATTGATTGATAATATTTGCAAAATATGTTTAAAAATATTCACACACAAAGATCGGAGCATTCTATAAAAGTGATTTATTCACTTTTTTTATTAATCTAAATCCTCTAACATTGAAATCTCGATATTAAAAAAAAAAAAACAGCGTCACAAAGCTTCCTTTGTGAGAAGGCAGAATAAAGATATTGCTTTATATCGGACCGCAGAATCTGTGTCCTATTCATGACAAGGAACAGAAAAAAATACACGATAAAATCAATATTGCATCATCGTTTCTGTATTCTGGCCCTCCCGCAGGGACCTTTGTCAGCCTCTTCTATAATTGCTTTATCGACTTTTTGTAATATTCGATGGCGAGCGGCCGAAACACGGTTACATTGATTTTTCGTCACTTCGGAGCGTCATGATTAATACGCACTGGGCCGTCAGCTAATGGCTCTGCGTAAACGTGTTAAAGGGTCATTATTTCAGTAATTGTAATTGGGCTACACACGTGGAGATAATAATTGTGTATCATCAGTTTGCCTCCAAAACAACTGTTATTTTTTAATGAGTTGCTCATCGAGATTATTGTTCAAGGTCACTAATTTAAATAAATTTTTAGATATAAAAAAAACAAATTTTGGTTTTTTCGAAATACTGATATCAAGCTCGATATGTAAAGCGAAATATTGCAACAAAAAAAATCAAAATGTATTCATTATCAGCTTTATTATTAGTATTATAAATTGTTCTTGACCGCGTGATGCTCGCTCGCGCTACCTAATCGTAATAAATTAAGGATTATATATACGATTGCGGCAATAGTAATTGGACTACAAACGTGCAGATAATAATAATAATAATATTAACGGCTGTTCTTCTTTAATGAGTTACTCATCTAAATTTTTGATCATTGTCACGAATTTACGTAAATCCGGAGATAAAAAAATATCCCATTTTTGGTACTTTCAAAATATAGATATCAAACTCGATATTTAATGCGAAATTTCGCGTCGAATGTCGAAAAAAAAAACAAAAAAAAATGTATTTACTATCAGCTTTATAAATTATTCTTGACCGCGCGAAGCTCGCTCGCGCTACCCAGTCGTAATAAATTAAGGATAATATATGCGATTATATGCAAAGTCTGATACGCGCCGCGACCGAGTACTCATGGCTGTGAGTTCGTTCGGCACTCCTGTCTGATATTCGCGCAGCGAGCTTGAATATACGCGACAGAGGAATGCAATCGAGCGTCGTCCCGCTGCGCGGACGAGAAATGGTCGAACTCTCGACGGTATTAACGAGCTAGTGCCAATTACCCGGACTATTAATCACCGGCCAAGCTGGCCGGAGCCTTGCTCGTCGACGCCCGGTTACTCTATCTGCATTGGAAGCTCCGAACACTCGAGCAACGTAACTTGCACGCCCACGCACACTCCCAACGATCGTACATGCAAACAGTACGAGCGTCCCTGGTCTTCGCGGCCGAGACATCCGGTGCAAAATGAATCTAGTTAAAATAAAATACCGCACTGCAAAAAAGAACGCACGCCGTTTTCCTCTTTGCAGCAATAACTGATTACAGTTATCGGTGACTTTTACTGTGAGTTACTGTTGGGAAATCAGACTGAAACGCGCCTCATTATTGTCAAAATGACTGAAAAAAATACTTGACTTATAGCTTAATTTTTTTATTAATTATTTTTTTTATTAATAATTCACGTGGTAATTTATTACTCTGGGAATTTTTGTTCTCGATTTATTAAATAGACACGAAATTGTGGGGGGAGTGAGTGGAGAAGTGAAATTGGAAGAAAAGGCTTCAATTAATTGGGATTTAATTCATCAAATCAAACCGCTCGAGGTGCGGAGTGTTGCCGACATATTTTGATCAATATAGAATCATATATAAATGTTTTGAATTTTAGTCACTCGGGTGCACATATCGCTAATGCAGAGAGAGAAATATAATAACATAAACGTCATATATAATTGAGTTCAATAAATCGAACATGAGAAATTGTATTTTATAACAACGATCGATCCATATTATTATTCGATGTATCACTCGACGCGGAAAATAAATTCCTGTTTCAACGAATGATATATATATTTATGTTGCCACTGATGGAGTCCAATCGACGAGCTTTCTCTGTCCACTGAACGCGCAGAAACTCTACCGTTCGATCTTAATTAAAAAAAAAAGAGTTTCGATATTTCACATAATATGACATGTCATTTTATGTGAAATTTTTTTTTTGTTCCTTAATAAATTATATACAACGCGGACTTTGACGAGGGGAAAAATAAAATAAAAATAAAATTGCCAAAATGGCGGCCATTTGAAAAAAAACTATTTTTACAAATCTTGTTACACTTTGAATCATTTTTTATTATTTTTTTGTTAAATATGAAGCCGTCAAGGACTAAAGCATCTGCAGAAGTAAATCGGGAAAAATTTTCGTAAAGATCGGTCAAGCCGTTTTTGAAATATTAGGGTCACCGATTTTAAAAATCACATTTGGATCCGAGTGCTCGAGCACTCCGCCACTTTCTACATAAGGGTCTCTAATTTTCATAATCCGTTGAATCTCGACATAAAAATTTAACCGAATATTCTTGACTGTATAAACTATTCGAAAAAAAATCAAAGTAAAAACTGTTTTCGTAAGCCCTTAAGAACAAAAATATTTTTTCCTCGCCTCTCATGGATGTATTTTCGCACCGCGATATCAGTATTTAAGGTTCGCGATTTGTTCCAGGCATTATTAATATTCACGTCATAATGTCCGTTCGCGATTCGCGAACACGCCACGAGTAATTGGTAATAATAAGACGAATCGAATTACGGCACAACGCGAACGCGCTGCAATCTTCGGGAATTCTATTTTGTCCCCGACGAGACCGACAAGATTTAATTAATTTGTGGTTCCATTAAATTCGCACATCATCCGAGATACGGTAAAGCGGAGCGTCGACAATTGCAGAGACGTTCCGTATTCGGCTGTACGTATTTTCGGCGCGAGGTGAGGTAAAGGAGACTTTAAACTATACACCTATGTACGGTTATACATGCGCGCAGAGAGTACATATATAAATAAAGTATAGATATTCGTCTCGCGTGTAAGAACGTCTGTTCTCGTGGGCTAAACTTCATCGATCTTAATTACCGCCCTTAATTACCCGTGGACAGCGTCGCCCACCGAGATGAAATTCAGCACAATTAATCCAGACATCAGCTAACAGATAAAATACTAATTTCGAGACCCGGGTAAAAACACTCAATTCTGTAAAATCTTTTTCAGTAAGAGACTGGAATATCATATTTATGTTGATTAAAAAAAAAAAGAAAAAATCAGTTATTCTCTTTTCATCCTTTTTGGGATACGAACGATTTTTGTTTCCGAATATGAATTTTTTATATTTGATGGAACATACTAAGCACGTCAACATGAAGGTCTCGAAAAAAAACCACAAATATAAAGTATTCCAGATGAAAAAGCGTTCAATTCCGTACAATCTTTTTAGGCAAGAGACTGGAAAATCAATATTTTTGTTGTTCAAAAAAAGATCGGCTATTCTCTCGCCATCCTTTTTGGCACACACACCGGATATTTTTTTCGAATATGAACTTTCGCTGTTTCATGGAAAACATTGAACACATTGCTACGAATATCTCGGAAAAATAACCCGATAAGAAAGTATTGTAGACGAGAAATCAAAAATACTAGATCTGGGAAGGAATTGTGTGAAACATCGAGGCAGATAGTTGCAAAGAGTATCCGAATAATTTTTGTTTTGAAACAATCAATACATTTTTTATTTAGACTACACCCAGAAAAAAAAAAAATTTGACGACCACCGATTATTAAGATTAAGTAAAATATTTATTTGATTTAAATAAATATTTATTTAAATTAAGTAAATAGTTACTTAAATGAAATAAATATCTATTTTAATCAAATACATATTTTACTTAATCTTAATAAACGGTGGCCGTAAAATAATTTTTTTTTGCGTGTAGTTATAAAAAAATCATGTTCATCGCTCGAGTTTCGAACTCTTTATCGAAGCCTAGATAGCTCCGAAGTCGTTTCGGAGCCATGAAGGTAAGCTCCGTCCGCACGAAGGTTCGACCTTCCATACCCGTGCTAAAATCCTTAAATATTCACGAATCCGTTGCCCAATTTCCCCCGACCGACGTTTACTCCATAATGTCAAATAATGGGACCGCCTAGATTTCAGACACTCTCGAGTTCCGTATTACCCGTTCTCATCGACCCAACTTTCACGATCCTGACTCACTCCCTCGGCAGGTCGGACGATTTTGCGTTAAATTAACGAAATCTTTGGTTCGCCGCGCGTCCTGCGTGAATCCTTGCGGTTGTTCTCTTTCATTATTCCGCCCACCTTTCACCTCGCCCGGCGAAGCACGCATCATCGAGGGAATAGGCGAACCGGGTGTAGCATGAGCGCGGAGGCGATTAATCGCCATTGTGAAATCGTCCTAACGGCACTGACTCTCCTCCTAACCCGGTTCCACCGTGGACAGTCGGTTCGCCCGGTCTCGTCTGATCGTTACGCAGGACGACGCCGCCGTCGGCCCCCGCGCACCCGGAGAGATCTAACGATCTCGTGCGATTCCCGCGAAATCCTCAACCGATTTTCGCCGAAAACGGCAACCGTGGCCGGCCAAGATTAGAAATCTTGAAGCAATACATAACTCACCGCAGACATTAGTTTTTAGTTGACTCACGTTTTCAGTTGAACACTTGCTCGGATTGCCCAAAACGAGATGAAACATCGCCCGATACTTTGCTTACATTCCAAAATACCAGTCGTCTCCGACCCAGTTTCGATCGGCTATTTATTCGTATAGATTGGGTAAAAGTGGCGAATATGGAAAAAGTCATCCAAAGGTGATGGTTCATATTCACCACTTTCACCCTCTTCCACAAAAACTAGAATCCACAATACACTCCCGGTAATGACGTCATACCGGAAATACGTCACTTCCGGTCGAGATATGCGCTTTACGGACCGGTTGCTACAAATTTCCCGCATGGGGTCACATCCGGTCGAAAAATGAGTTTTCTGGGCCGGAAGTGCCGTAGGGTAAAAACGGAGAATGTGGCCCGGTCCATATATCATTGATTTACGTGTTAATCGAGGTGGGCCATATTCACCACTTTTACCCTATTTAAGGTCGAAAAGTGAGTTCATTTGCATAGAGATTTGAATAAAGTCGTCGGGTAAGTAGCGAATGCTTATTGCTCTAAGCCTCGCCAATTCTCTTCCAAACATGCGGACGGCTCAACTGAACTGCAGAAGTACATTGCATCTAATCAGTTTCACATCAAGTATGATATATGTCCTCACCGGTAACGAGGGACAACCATGTTTATTCACAACATTGTTCGCCGCGCGCAAAAAAAGAAAAAAAAAAGCGAGCGTTGAAGAAGGTCGAGATGTAGAACGGGGCTCGACCTCGTATCTTCCGCGGGCATTATATCTCCCGTGTCGGTCGTATTCTTCGTTTTTCTCCGCGTCGCAGCAGCCGCACGTAGAAAGAGGCTCAACCCAGAAATGCACTTAGCGATCGTACCGCAGCAGCAGCAGCTCGGGTAATCCGAGACTTCGCTGTCGGACATCGTTAGCTGCGAATGCGTATGAAACTTGCTCGGTGTATTCAGTAGCGCGTGAGCAGGATTCTCAGCTCGGCCGTGTATACGTCGCGGCCGCGCCATGCCTATCCCTTACAACGTCAGTGTGCAATCCCCTCGCCTGCACCTCGATGCACCTTGAAAGTTCTCGCCACCTCGATAACCTGTGTCAGATAAAATTGAGCCAGTCTGCGTATCATTGATTCACGCGCTAATCGGGGCTGGCCATACCCACTAATTTTACCATAGGGTACAAATCAAACGATTGGGTAAAAACAATACCATAGGGTAGAAACTATACCATAGAGCACAAACCATACCATAGTGCAAAAACCATACCACAGGGCAAGAACCACACCATAGGGTAAAAACCATATCATCGTGCAAAACACATATCATAGAGCACAAACCATACCATAGTGCAAAAACCATACCATAGGGCAAGAACCATACCATAGGGTAAAAACCATATCATAGTGCAAAACACATATCATAGAGTGAAACTCACACCATAGGGTAGAAACTATACCATAGGGCAAAACCATACAATAGAGAAATGACCATACCTTAGGGCATAACCCATACCATAGGGTAAAAACCATACTATAGAATAATCCATATTATAGTGCAAAAAGTGTACTATAGGGTAAAAACCATATCACAGTGCAAAACTCATACCATAGGCCGAAAACTATACCATAGGGTAAAAACTATATCATAGTGCAAAAAGCATACCATAGAGTAAAAACCATATCGTGGTGCAAAAAGCATACCATAGAGTAAAAAGCACACCATAAGATTGGGAATGGGATAAGGGACAGACCCTAAACCTGCAACGATGACTGAATTTTCGAATGCCGAAGACCGTTTCTTTGCTTTCCGTCGCCTGGATTTCTTTTGATTCGCCAACTAGCCAGACACGCGATAGGCGCGGAAAGTTTTGGTCGGACACAGTATCCTCATACATAGTTGATGCTGGTTGCCTCGAACTCGAGCTCCACTACAATACATATAATTGCACACTACAGCCCGTCTATAGTACTCCCATACCGTCTCGTGTGTCGCATTGACACACATGTTACGTGCTCCTCCACCGTTGTCTCGCCGTACACACTCGCGCTTGTGTGTTCACGTCTGTGTGCACGAACGGTTCTCGTGTTACGGGAGAATGCTCGGTTCGAGGCTGTGCTGGCAACACAATTTTCTGGTGTTTGCACGTGTCAGGGCTAGGCTGCAATCAACTACTGGTCTAGCTTCGTTCGGCTCTCCGGGAATTCTTACCGATCTGCCCGCTCTCGCACATCGTTCATCTTCGACGCTTACCTTTACGCCTCGTCTCTCCATTTTCTCCCACGGTAAACAGCATTTAGATGATTTCACTCTCGGAGTAATTTGTCATTGAAGATTCCCGGTGAGGTCGATCGATGGTCTTGAAATGGAAATCGGTGAAGGGACCATTTGTTTCGGGCAAGAGGCGGTCGGCAACCGAAAAATTTGTTAACGTCCCCCAAATTCCGAAGGTGGATTTGATGTCGCGAACGAAATCAATCGGAGCGGTAAATCTTATTGGAGGACGAGATTCCCCGGCACGACGACGCTGCCTTACGATTCGCAAACCTCTTCGGGTCTTTTGTGGATGCGGTCGTTTATCTTCGCCAGTTGCCCGATGCCCATCCATCGTCTCATTCTCTTTGCCGCGAGACTTACTTTCATTTCCCGCGGTAGATTCATCGCCTGCGCTCAACCAGAAGCGCATCCCTGGCAGTTAGAAAAATTCGTTTCTCGCTTTCGTCTTCGAGTAAAAAAGTAGGAAATTAATGGCGCGGGGCGAGAGACAATCGAAGGTCTCGGGCGATGGAAAGTTTCGTTAAATCTGCTAACCCTCCTTTCACAGTTCACCGGCTAGAACTCTCAAACAAACGGTCAGTCGCCGAGCATTCGGCGGGCAAAAGCGACGACAATGCACCGTCGAAATGTCGGCACATTCACATCTCCACCACACCCAGAAAAAATAATTATTTGACGACCACCACAAAATATTTATTTGATTTAAGTAAATATTTATTTAAATTAAGTAAATAGTTACTTGAAGGAAATAAGTATTTATTTAAATCAAATAATGATTTTATTTAAACCAAATAAACGGTGGCCGTCAAATAAATTTTTTCTGGGTGCACTCACAACTCTACCAGATAATAACTCTACCAAAATCTCTACCGGAATTGAAATAAAATGCGACCAGAATTGAAATAAAACGATATCGGAATTACACAGAGGAAAAAAATCAATTGAGTCAACAAAATGTGCGCTTACGGGTGGCGAAACAAATGTTTGGTTGATCGAAAGAAATACCTCGTTGATCGAACCAACAGGCCGTCGAATCAAATGTTTCTTTACTTACTACGACAATTATTTCGTTCGATCAACCGCTCATTTTATTGACGCAATCGATTTTTTTTCTCAGTGTACAATAAAACTACCGGATGCAAAGTTACCGTCTAGCCTCGTATTCCGGTAGAGTTTTATTTCCATTCCGGTAGAGTTTTAGTTGAATTCCGGTAGTTTTATTTCCATTCCGGAAGAGTTTCATTTTGATTCTGGTAGAGTTTTTTTAACTTTCTGGTAGAGATTTTGGTAGCCTTCTGATACCATAGAGCTATAATGAGGTAGGGATGTTTTCCGGTAGAGTCGTGAGTGGACGTAAATGTGCCGAAATGTCTACACGTCAACATTCGAATTTCCATCGATCTCGGAACAGTCTCGCGATGATTTATTGGCGCGAAAGAAAAATACCTCTCGCCTCGTACCGGTCGTCATTCGAGAGAATAACGCGTCAGGTATTTCTGTCCGTTGCATTATGGATTCCCTCATTGAATCGTCGTTGAATCATTATTAACGGCCCGAGAGACTGCATCGGGTTGTGAAGACTGACGCGCTGTTCTGTCGGTGCACGCATGATTATTCGATGCAACGTCACGCAGTCGAGTCTAGTGCTCTGGAGGGACACGCGACGGATTTATCAGTCGCGGTACCGACCGCACCGCCGGTGCCAGCGACGAAACGTTCATTACGTATCCCGGCTGTGCTAATAGGAAACTCGTCATTCCCATACAGTCCTGGCGGCCGCAACGAGCCAGCAACAGCGGGAGCAGAAGCCAGGCCGCCGGGTCCCTCGAAATTTCGGTGCTCCGCGGGGCAATCAATAATGCAATAGGTGTGTTATACGACCGACAGGCAAGCAGCAGTCGGCTCTGGAAGAGACGCGCTTGTTTGCTCGTTGCTCGGCGGTGTTCGCCGGTGCACGGGGGTTGCATGAGAAACGCTCGTCTACGAGGAGAATCACGCCAGGGGCAACGCTCCTGCTCGAGCTCGAGTTCATCCTGCGACTGATTGACAAAGTGAACGATCATACGGCGAATCAACAAAATCCGAGTCGAAGATTCCAATCTGGGCTTCGAGAGTACACTACAAATAAATTTAAATTTAATGTACCGGAACTCAACATTTGCTTACATTAGTTACATTAATTGAACACTAATGTCCACTTTTTTTGGGAAATAAAAATACCAGATTTATAGTTACACATTTTTGGCCTACAATTTAGAAAGATTTTCATTGAAAATACAAATTGTACTGTAAAATTGCAACGCAAATGTCGCTGAAATTTCGAAAACGGTTTATGTTGATAAGCTTCCAATACCGTTTATTAATTTTCGAACAACATTTTTTACACACTAAAAAAAATATCATTGACTGAAGTAAAATTTGATTGCGGGCTGCCAAAGAAAAAAATTATTATTTCAATTTTACTTTTAATTCTAACAATTCCATACGGGATTAAAACGATAACACGTCACCTTGACAATCTTGCCGTCGCTGTTTCAATATCAAATGGAATTGTAAGAATCGAGAGTAGAATCGGAATAACAATTTTTTTCTTTGGCAGTCCGCAAGCAAATTTTTTTTTCAGTGCAGAGTATGTGCATTAAGGCGTTCGGTAATAAAAACTGTAATCAACTTTGTTTATAGGTGGGGAGCATGCAGGGTCGAAAGAGAAGTCCCATCGAAAGCGCGTGTCTTGGCAGCTCTCGATGAGAATTTTCTTTTGAGCGTACGTGCCGATAGTAAAAAAAAGTCACAATGAGAATCAAGCCAGGAGCAATAGCGTTTATGCTCGTGCTTGAGTTCGAGTTCATCCTGTGTCTGAACTGGAAAAAAAATTTCGTATGAAATTTAATGCACTATTCGCTTTTACCCCAAATATGTATAGATATTTATAGCTAGAAATTATTACTTACGCCGGACTTTTCCCGACATCTCCTCATTACTCCCTAATGGTAGCAGAGCTGGGCAGTTTTTAAATATATAATGATGATGTATTTTAGGTATTTGAAATACGCATTTAAAATGCTGAACTACTCTGATATTTCAAGTACTTTTTGGGCCAATTAAGTATAGAATACAAGATGTTTTGACATTCACCTCTACATTTGAATCCGGAGCCAAGATACTTGGAAGATGTTAACAAGAAGGAATACTAGTTTTATTCAACCATTTTTATATGCCAATAATTTGATAAATGGAACTATCTCTCTTTCACTAGTATGTGCACTTGTCACGTGCTGCGTGTTTCAACTCAACTTGGAAAAAATGCTGTAACAGCCGGAATTTTGTTACCATAACTCATTTACCTGCTCAACATACGGACAACAAAATATTTTGCTGTGGCAGAAAATATTTCGCTCTAGCAGCCAAATATTTTTGCTGCCACAATAATAAATTATTAACGATCTACATTTTGTTAGAGGAACAAAACTATTTTTTTTCGTCTTCAGGATTCCAAACGTTTTGCATTATACGTCATAGAAGTCTAAACAATCCCTCGACAGTTATCATAAAAAATCATCGACCCTTTCATAGAACTCTTCTTCATAGAATTTCATACAAACATTGCTGGGAAAATAACTGCCGGATATAGAGTGTTTCGACGGGTTTCACAGCCCGATAACCGATAGTCGAGCAACAACGATATCGCTCTCGTTCTCGGCGCGCATAAACGAATAAAAAAAAAGTACGATGGATGAAAACAAATTACGCGAGTATAGCTACAGCGGAGCGTTCGCGATCGATCGCGATAAAAAAGCTTGCCGGAGTGAAATGGAATTGTCGGTGGGGGTCGGAGGGGCGGCGAGGGTGTGGAAGATGGGAAACGAAGAGACGGAGAGGTGCGAGCGGACGCAGTTTCGAGGATAGGGTGAAGAGAAAAGAAAATACGGGGAAGGGTGGAAAACGAGCTGCAGCGAAGATTCTCGGGGCCGCGCCGACCTCGACGGGTGCACGCTCCTTCCTCGTTCTCGACCCTCGCTCTACGATCTCTCTCCTACCTTTCATTCCTCTCCTATCCCCGAACTACCCTCTCTCGCGCATTCGCCCACGTGCGCGCTCCCTCCGCGAATCCCTGCTCACCCGCCCTTAAACCATTCCACCGCTAAGGGAGAGCGGGGCAAAATGGGACGATGGGGCAAAACCGGATGGTGGAGCAAAACTCAATTTTCCAATAATTTTTGGATGCCCCACACCCAGAAAAATGATTTATTTGACGCCCACCGTTTATTTGGTGTAAGTGAAATAGTTATTTCATTTTAGTAACTATTTGCTTAATTTAAATAAATATTTATTTTGAATCAAATAAATATTTTGCTTAAATCAAATAACCGGTGGCCGTCAAATAAATTATTTTTCTGCGTGCAATTTGTGCCAACGCACGGACAAAATTGGTTTAGATGCTCTAATAAAATTAGCTTTGAGGACAACGACCTCGTTCCCGCGGTAAAACCTTTAGTAAAAGCAGCAAAAAAAAAAAAATTACTACACTGATAAAAAAATACAGTTGAATCAACTAAGATTCAACAGGGACGTTCAAATAAATATTTAGTTGGACGAATAAAATATTTTAATGACTCGAAAATATTTTCATACAATCACCCAATAAATTGTTGAACTAACCAATGTATTAAACTCCGAAAGGTATCACCTTTCGCATTTTATACCCCCATATACACTAAATTTCAAGAGTTCGCAATTCCACTGTATTTTTTATTTTTACCCGAATACAAACCAACTGTTTCCTCGCGTCTCTTTGTTTTCATTTTGCGGCTCGCGCGTCGAGGTTGTCAGCACATATACGCGCCCAACTCAGTCATGTAACAATTTTTTTTGTTTCAGTAACAAAGGCTATTTTGTTGCGGTAGCAAAACGCTCCGAGCGAAAAATTTGGCTACAAGCTGGTTTTGTTATCTCGATACTAACAAACTAAATTTGTTACGGTAACGAAACAAATTCAATAAAATACATTCGGATTTTCAAACCCGTTTTGCCCCACGTTTTGCCCCACTTTCTCTCCTCGGCCCTAGTTTGCTCCGACCTTTTCTTTTATTTTTTTTTAATTTCTTTTTCTCCCTCTCCCCAATCCAGACCCACCAGCGGCATCGACGACGCACACCCGAAGTCCGTCATTTAATTACTCTCCTCAATTAACTCGCTCACCGGCTTAACAGCACCAGTGGAAGCGGCCCGACCACTCGCAGGCGCGCTAACGACTAGCTTTTATCGTTTACTCTCCCGCTATGTTGGAGAGAAACGGAATACATTTTTTTTACTCCATCCCGCGCAGATTCACCGCCTAACGTTTCCCATCCTTGAAGGTTTATTTTTATTTTCTATACAATTTTTATTGTACTATAATAATAATTATTATTATAGCATATTGCGGTTTAATTAATGCTGCGTTAGTTGCTAAGCTTGTATCGCTTAATATTTATCGAGGTTAAGCAGTTTTTATCGCCTGCGTAAACGACAAATGGGTTTCTCATCTCATCGCCATTATTTTTATTTTACAGATTTTTATTTTCGGGATAGGACAATTTATTAGTGTCATATGTGGATTTAAACTTTTTTTTTTAGAACTTGGCATCGCGACAAGAATCACTGCCGTTTATTCTCCGGAGTGGGAGGCGAGAGGGTTAATCAAGATCCATTGTGATAGTTCGAAAAATCGTTTAAGACAGGGTGGGCTGGGCTAGTCGAATGTGAGTTTGATTACGGAAATTTTGAAATATGGGATTTTGGCACGGGCAAAAAAGTGCCCAAAAAAACGATTGGATCTCGGGCTGAAATGTTCACTCATCTGTTGCTTGGGCAATTATTTCGAAGGTAAAAATCCCAATCGTTTTCCAGAGTTCTATAAATAATTGAGATTTATCCATTGATCGTGGAAGTCTTCTTTGGTCTTTCAAGGTCTTTTTTGGCTTCCTGGGCTTAATTGAGAGATTACTTTGTCCAGGATTAATATTTTTCGGCTTGTTTGTACTGAAATCGATACAACAGGATCTGAGGAACGTGAATTTTGTCCCGCCGCACTGGAAGAGTAAACGGTGTGACAATCACAGGCTCCAGAAGCTAAATGTCACGGGTTCATCGGATCCTGGCGTGAACTTTTGTCAGGATTGAAATCAATTTGCGTGTCGCTTACCAGACAATTAATGAAACCCCGGTTTACCGTCGCGACTTTATTCACCTAAATGAATACCGACAATACCATCATCAATGTGAGCTTAACAAAATTTTTAGGAGGGAGTCTCGCTGCGCGTCGGCTTCGCATAAGTTCGACAACAATAAGAGAAAATTGCAAGCACCCCCCCCCCCTTGATGGTGTAAAAATCTGAAAAAAAATCATGTATACTAAAGGTACTGAGAAGATTAAATTTGCATAATAATAATTGCAAAATGTTATTAATAAATTCATCAAAAAATTAATTGGTTAACAAATTACCCATCAACAAAACTTTTTTTTTAATGAAAATGATTCGTTTATTTTTCTGAATACGGATGAATTTTTTCAGATTTTGAAGTAATCGTAGATTTTCTTTTTTTATCTAGAACAAAAATCAAATTTATAGAACAAAAGTCTTTGCCGACGAGTGTCGTAGCGGTGATAGGGCGAAAGGTCCTTTGGGATAAACGCGTTGCATATTTGAGTCTGTCATTTCGCCACCATGTTCCGCAATTCGTGCCAGTGTACTTGGCTCCGATTCTGGCTCGAGCGAGTAGCAAGTATATTTACGTAGAAAAATAGTCCTGTTTCTCTAACAAGATGTTAATCGTTAATAATTTATTGATATGGTAGCAAAAATATTTGGTTGCTACAGCAAAATATTTGTTGCCACAGCAAAATATTTTGTTGTCCCCATGTTAACCAGCTAAATCAATTATGGTAACAAAATGTTTGTTGCCAACAATTTTTTTTTCTCCGTGTTGGTCGGATGAGATTGACGTCGAGAGAGCTCATCCTCGATAAATACCCCGGGTCAGATCCTTGCGTGGACTTTTATTAGGGTTGAAATCAATTTGCATGTCGTTTACCAGACAATTATTGAAACACCGGTTTGCCGTCACGAAATTATCCACTTAAATTAATACCGAAGATTCCTTAATCAGTGTGAGCTTAAACATTTTCTGAGGACCGTCTCAGGGGTCGCGTTAATTTATAGCCGCTCTATCGTTCTTCGTCTCCGCCGAAGAGCGTCGTTAGGGACGAGGAGGGCGAGCGGTCCTTCGGGATTTTGCGCGTATCTGGCTGGAGCAAGTAGTAAGCATACTACTAAAATACGGTCGTGTGAGGTCATCGTCGATGAATGACCCGGACCCATCAGATCCTTGCGCGGACTTTTATTAGGTTTGAAATCAATTTGCATGTCGATTACCAGACAATTATTACGACCCCGTTTTACCGTTTCGACATAATCCGTTTAAATTAATACCGAGCATTCATTCCTTAATCAGTGTTAGCTCAAAAAATTATTGAGGACCGTCTCAGGGGTCGCGCCAATTTATACCCGCTCTTTCGTTCTTCGTTTCCTGCCGAAGAGTGTCGTTAGGGGCGAAGGGGGCGAGCGGTCCTTCGGGATTTTGCGCCTTGTATCTCCTCGTTTGCCGGTTCGCTGCAGTGTTCCATAATTCGTGTCGGCATCTCTGGCTCTTGTTCTCGCTCGAGAAAGTATACGGAGAAAAAATTTTTTTGGAACAAGAATTTTCTATGGCGGCAAATATTTTGCTATGGCAGCAAATATTTTTCCTGCCACACCAATATATTATTAACGATCTACATTTTGTTAGAGGAACAGAACCATTTTCTCCGTGTAGTAAGCACACTACTACCGTACATAAAATACGGTCGTGTCATCCTTGCCAAATGACACGAGTCCATCGAATCCTTGCGCGTACTTTTATTAGGGTTGAAATCAACTTGCATGCCGATTACCAGACAATTATTAAAACCCCCCTTTACCGTCACGACATCAGCCATCTAAACTGATACCGAATATTCATTAATCAGTGTTAGCTTAAACAAGACTACGTAGCAAATTTTAGGTGCGTTGGTTCAGTCCTTCCGAAAATATACCACGACACAGACCTCCGATGGGATGAAGGTGTGCGAAATAGTTATTTTAATACCCACTTCCTACGTGTAAGAAATGAGTGCCTAAAACAGCCTGAGAAGCGAGTGCCTAGAAATTATTGAGGACCGTCTGAGGGTCGCGCCAATTTATACCCGCTCTATCGTTCTTCGCTTCCTCCCAAAGAGTGTCGTTAGGGGCGAAGGCGAGCGGTCCTTCGGGATTTTGCGCTTTGTATCTCCTCGTCATGATCAATTTCATTATCAGTATCTCCTCGACATAAGCAATTTAAACTAACACCGAAGATTCCTTAATCAGTGTTAGCTTAAACAAGACTACGTAGCGAATTTTAGCTGCGTTGGTTGAGTCCTTCCAAACATGAACCATAAAACGGACCTCCGATGGGGTGAAGATATACAAAATCGTCATTTTAATACCCACTTCCTACGTGTAAGAAATGAGTGCCTAAAACAGCCTGAGAAGCGAGTGCCTAGAAATTATAGAGGACCGTCTGAGGGTCGCGCCAATTTATACCCACTCTATCGTTCTTCGTTTCCTCCCAAAGAGTGTCGTTAGGGGCGAAGAGAACGAGCGGTCCTTCGAGATTTTGCGATTTGTATCTCCTCGTCATTATCAATTTCAACTAACACCCAAGATCCCTTAATCAATGTTAGCTTGAATAAGACTAAGTAGCAAATTTTAGCTGCGTTGGTTGAGTCCTTCCGAAGATGTACCATAAAACGGACCTCCGATGGGCTGAAGGTATGCAAAATAGTCATTTCAGAGCTGGGCAAAGTACTTAAAGTACTTGGTATTTGAAGTGCCTAGCACTTTGAGTACCGGCAAAATATTCTTAAACATCATTCTAAAACAAAGTGTACTTATAGTACCCCGTACTTAAAGTATTGGATACGTACGATACTACGTATCAAGTACTTTAAGTACTTTTTGCCCAGCTCTGAGTAATTTTAATACCCACTTCCTACGTGTAAGAAATGAGTGCCTAAAACAGCCTGAGAAGTGAGTGCCTAGAAATTATTGAGGACCGTCTGAGAGCCGCGCCAATTTATACCCGCTCTATCGTTCTTCGCTTCCTCCCGAAGAGTGTCGTTAGGGGCGAAGGCGAGCGGTCCTTCGGGATTTTGCGCTTTGTATCTCCTCGTCCGCCGGTTCGCCGCTGTGTTCCGTAATTTGTGCCGGCGTATCTGGCTCTGGTTCTGGCTCGAGCAAGTAGTAAGTATACGGTGGTGTGAGATCGAGGTCGCGAGAGCTCACCCTCGCGCTCGAACGAACAGCCGAGCTAGCGCGAGTAAGGACATGCCGGGGTCACGACACATCGCTTTTCGAATGTAGGTCGATGCTTCTCTCCCCCCTCCCTACCTACACTTCCCCTTTCCTCCCCAGTTACTCTCATTTTTTTTCTCAGCTGCCTTTTTCTCCCCCCCCCCCCCCCCCCCCCCCCCCCCCCCCCCCCCCCTCTCCCCCCCCCCCCCCCCCCCCCCTCCTCCCCCGATATATATTTGCGGGCTTAACGTCGCTCCGTTTGAAGATTGTTCGAGGAGAAATAAATAATGATGCGGTTCAATAGCGCGGTGCACTTTTTATGTGTGCCACGAGATACCAAAAATGCATCGCGTTCAATGAGGCAGAGGCGATGGAAATTCTCCTGGAGTCGCGCCAGAGAACGGCTGCGCTCATTGGCGAGTAATTTTTGGTGCTACGGATGAGCTCGAATATGAATCTTGTTTCTGGATTTAAGCTAATTTTTCTTTGGGCTTTCATTTTTTTTTTATTTTTTTATTTTTTTGTAAATTGGATAAAATTGATTTGTTCACATCGCAGAACCTCGTCGTGCCGGAGACAAACTGGAATTTTTTTACGACGTTGAGTGGACTTCGAAAACTTATGTAAAAGTTCTTCAATCTCTCCTCGTTGCTATTATTATCGACATTACGTAATTGGAGATTCTTTTTTGCACAATTTTTTGTCGCTCGATATTTCACCGGTGAATAATTTTTGTAGATAAGAATCTGTCGTCTCTCGTTGCGCTCCACCTTGGAATTCCCCTCGTTCTCGTTCCGACACTCCACCCGGGATGAAAATGGGCGAGATGGAGTGAAGATTGGCCGAGGGCGAATTGCCAAGTTGAGCAACAGTCCTCCCGATCCTCAAATTGGAGGGGCAGCGGCGAGGGAGGGGGTGGCAGATATTTCTGACTCTTCTTTCGTTTTTATCCCTGCCGCGTTTTCTCCATTACCATCGTGCTTTCGCTCGCACCAATAATCCAGATCCTCGGGGACGTCGAGAGTCGCGCCGAGAAAGATGCCCTGGAGCGCGAGTCGAGAATCCAAACGAACGGACCCGAACGAGCTAGACTGAAACTCCCGTCGGCGGAGTGTTATAGCTACGCGGATCAAACGCGGGATACCCAACGGACACATTCGCACGGTCGTTCATACAAACCCACCTACAGCGTTGTTTCGCGTGTGTCTGCGAAGTTTGCGTGAAAGTTCTTGTCGCGCACGAGAATCTCGTCGCAACTCTCCCGCTCGCCGGCGCTATTGAAATCCTTGGACTGTAGTCGAAAGATGATCTGTAATCGCATCGACTGTCGCTTTTGTTGGGAGAGCAAGATACCCGGATGAGATGGCATCTTCTGGAATCACTTTGGCTTTTGCGTTGGGGAAGCTTTGCGAAGAAATGAAAATTGTGAGGAATCATCAGGAATGGGAAAATGAGCGATTTTCTGGGTATTGATTTTATGGAGTCTTTCCTGCTGCCGTTTTGGAATGAGCATCGATTTTGATTCCTCTGATCAGGCGATCTTCGGTTCACGAATCTGATCATCTTCGGTTTCACGAATTTCTATAGAAATGGGTTGGACCGAGACGATTCATTTTGGTTCGCTCCGCTACTGAAATTCTTCGACTGCGGTCGAAAGATGATCTGTAATCGCATCGACTGTCGCTTTTGTTGGGAGAGCAAGATACCCGGATGAGATGGCATCTTTTGGAATCACTTTGGCTTTTGCGTTGGGGAAGCTTTGCGAAGAAATGAAAATTGTGAGGAATCATCAGGAATGGGAAA
>JAPYZD010001633.1:0-23070 GCA_030522725.1 Ichneumoninae sp. B BG-2022a
AATATATTAATTGTGAGTATTCAAACCAACGCATTATTTCAAACATTTATTTGCATGCACTCTGGTCTTTCTGATAATATCTCAGGAGGCTCAATACCTCTACCGTTATATACCTTTGATAAATCCACGGCAGTACGGCGAGGTCTCCGTCCCCGAGTAAAGGGCTAACGCCTTGACTCAAAAGCAAGACTTTTTTACGTTTATGGTTCTCACCGGAAGCGAACTCATTATTCGCAGGTCTGAACGTAACACTACACGTTGAATGAATGCAATGCACTGTAGAATAGCACACAGGTGCAGCATTTTTATAGCAGACGACAAATAATCGGCAATAGTAGATAATGGCGGGCGTCTGTCGATATATCTGAATAGGGTTTTGGCCCGTTTTTTCGAAGTTAATTATCTCTGCCATTTCACATTTATTTTCGAACACACTCCCACATACACAGAACTAGTGTACCAAATTCTGTCAAGAGACGTTGCGCCGTTCCGACAAACACTGGAGTCAACGAAAACAGCAAAATGGGGGGGCCTCCGTCAAACCCATAACTCCCGTCGTTTTTTGCCCTAGCGGGCAGTCGAGAGTTAAAAAAAGAAACTCGCGGCAGTCGAGAGTTAAAAAAAGAAACTCACGCATAAGGTAGACGAAGCGAAAACGATAGCCGTACGTTGATCAGCGTGACTCCGAAATAAGAAGGGAGAGGTGTGATAGCCATTGAGTATCACTGTAAGGAGTCAAAACACGCGTTTAGATGTCAGCGTGTGTATGTATCGGACGAAGTAGGCGAGAGTAGTTAGTCGGCTACGAGCCAGCCTAAGGTACGGTCTGGGCGTAGCGCCAGGCGTTAATAAATCGCTGCGGTTATCTGGGGTTGGGGAAATGAATAAATATATATTGGGACAGTAACAAACAGCCTTATTACCCCTGAACCATAGATTCCTCACGCATAGAGGGAAACCTAGAGATATTATTTATGTAAAGAAAGTAGATGTACAAAGGAAACATGCGAATATAATTTATATGAAAAGAGAGAGAGAGAGAGATACCGTAGGGAGGAGGGGGGAGTAGAGCGCGGATAAGGCTATCGAAGGATTTTCACGGACAGTGAGCGTGTAGATAAGCTACGAAGGAGGTGCGTGAACGATTGAGCGAGAACCGTGTGAGATTGAGCGAAACCAAGCATGTGCGAGAACGAGGAGACAGCAAGTATTGGAGCGCGGGCTATGTAGAGTTATTGTAAATCGTAACGCGTGTTGCAAATGAACAGTTCTTTTATGTGCAAAGTTTAATAAACCGTTTGGGATGTGCTTTTCCTACGCAACGTTTATTTGTATACTCTTTGTTGGCCCGTCCTGACGCCACCGTCCGAGCTACAATCGTGAAAAACACAAAACGTTAGCACAACTATCGCGACAACTACGAAAATAACTCGTGCGACCATTATAACAATTCACGCGACAATCGAAACAACTTGCAACGAGACGATTCGTAAGATCGTAATTATCAGAACGACCAAAATAGTCGAGATAACTTACGCGATCGTGACAATTTACTGGAAAGACAAAGCGACAGTAACACCTTGAATTTCGCGAAAATCCGATTATCAATCAAGTATTGACACATCGCAGATCGAGCACTTTGTCGAGCGCATACTGCAAAAAAACGAGAGATCCGCCTCTCGCGACAGCGCGACGGAAGGACATCGGAGCGCTCGTCCATCTCGAATGAAGAAAAGATGCAAACGTTGCGCACGCCGAGCCCAAACTCCTAAAACACGTAGGAACGCTACATGTGAAAAAACAGACGGTAGCGTAACCATTAGGAAAGCTAGAATAAAATTAGGATTAACGAATATACATAGGGGAGAACGGGGCAAAACGGGCACCTCGACTAAAAGTAGGTATTAGGGGCAAACCGGCACCATCTTAATATTCTTATAAACTTATTTCAGTTTTCTGACGTTCCTTACATAAGAAAAGTGCGGAAAATAAGTCAAATTGTTCATGACTTAAAAAAAAAGTAGGTGTGATCGGGACAAAACGGGCACCGGGGCAAAACGGGCATCTCAACATAAGAAAAAGGCACAAATAAGTCAAATCCTTTATGAAAAAACATACATAGATATGGGAGATAGGCGCAAAACGGACACCAAGACTAAAAAAAATGGAAGCAAAACGGGCACCAAGACTAAAAATTATAATTTCGTCTTAAATCATTTTTCATGATCTTCTAAAGTATTTTTTATCAATAATAACCCAAGAAAACGGAAAAATAAACGAAAATTGGAAACAATGTTTTTATTGTTGTATCATTGCATCTAGTTAGTAGCATAGAAATCGTATGTGCAGTTCAACAATATGTTATCCTCATCCGCTTCACCACATGAACAGTCGGACCAACCCTGGCTACACAGGTGCTGCACTCTATTTTTTATTTTTAGTCGAAGTGCCCGTTTTGTCCCTATCTCCCATATCTATGTATGCTTTTTCAAAAAGAATTTGACTTATTTTCGCCCTTTTCTTATATAAAGAACATCAGAAAACTGAAATAAGTCGTTTATAAAGAAGTCAAGACTGCCAGTTTTTCCTCCAGTACGTATTTTTATTCGAGGTGCCCGTTTTGCCCCGGTGGCCGTTTTGCCCCGCTCTCCCCTAAGCCATCAAGCGCGACCCTAGAGTTACGAGACTTGTACTCGAACCAGGCTATATTTCTTGCTGACACTGGAGCAGAGATAAATCTCATAAAAGATTCCTTTGTTGCCCGAGGTACGGAGATAGACACGACGCTCATATACGAGCTTAATCGTATCACCAACGGAAAAGCGAACATCCGAATCAAGGAATTTAAAATCGAATTCCACGTAATCGACGATTTATTCCCGATTCGGCAGGACGCCATACTCGGCGACGACTTCTTTAGAGGGACCCCCGCCGATATACTCTACACCGAACCGCGCATCAAATTTGCTGGCTATACAGACCCGTTCGAAATGTTCGGGCGAGTGACAATACCAGACAGATCGAAACTCATCGTATCCATCGAGCTGAAACCGACCGATCTCGAGGAGGGATACATGCCGAGAATCGACGGAGGTCCACGTATCTGAATGGGTAACGCTTTAGGAAAAAAACAACAACGGAATTGCGTACCTTTGCGTAATTAACTCATAAAATTACGAGATGAACCTGATGTCCCGAAGGTAGAATTAATACCAGTCGAGATTATCGCCCAAATACCAATTGAGAACTTCACACCGAGCGACCTTCACGGTTTCTCAAACGTATACCGTGCAGAAGTACGCTCGGTACAACTCAACAAACAGAGTAAACTTGAAGCTCTTCTGCAATTAGGTCACCTCAACGAAACAGAGCGAGATCACGTTCTGTAGTTGGTCTCAGAATACCAACACCTGTTTTGTTTATCCGAAGATTTATTGGGTCACACAACACTGGTGACACACGAAATTCCTTCGACGGACGACAGACCAATTAACACCAAACAATACAGATTTCCGCGAGTACGCTAGAGGGAAATACAAAGTTAGATCAACGACATGTTGAACAAGGGGATAATAAAACCATCCCTTTGCCCCTACAAGTCTCCAGTTTGGGTTGTTCCCAAAAAGCCAGACGCGAAAGGTAACAAAAAATGGAGAATTATGATAGACGTTCGGAAACTTAACGAAAAAACTACGCCAGACGCGTACCCACTCCCAAACATTAGGGACATATTAGATCAACTGGGAAACGCCCGGTATTTTTCAACGTTCGACCTAGCGTCCGGTTTTTACCAAATAGAAATGTATCCAGCAGACAGACACAAAACAGCTTTTTCATCACTCGGTGCGGAAATGGCCACTTTTCCGCCTGCTTCGCGTGCGTGAAACCGCCATTTTCGCACCTTGTCATGAAAAATTTCGTACAGCCCTCGTGCGAAACACTTTTTTCTAACGCGTGTGATTACAGCACTCGCCTTCGGCTGGTGCCGCAAACTCACACTCGTTCGAAAAACGTATTTCGCCCTCGTGGAGTAATGTACTATAAACAAATATCTCGATGGACACAAAAAGAAATAATAAAATATGGGAAAATATTCATCAACCTTTAAGTTACGATATAGATATAAGGTAAATTAACTCCTACACGTACAGGAAATCAACAGACTCTCTAACACACTGAAAATATTCAGAAAAACCTACTAAAACAAACGCATAGAAAAGCTGAAAAAGAGGATAGAGGGAAACGAGAGAACCTTCCTTATCGTTTTTTTTCTCATTGATAAAAACATATTTCATTTTATTTCTTTTTTTATCATTTTAGTTTTTTTCTCATTCAAAATTTTTGTTATTCTCTACGACCAACATATATGCAATGCTTTTTTTACATTATGAATATTCGTGATAATCATTTTACCCATTTCCAAAAACAACTTCCATCTTCTACCAACAAACCATTTCCAAATAACATGTCTCACTCACTAACCAGCACTAATCAGAATTTAGAATGTTACAAGCACTACACCATCAAAAAATTCGAAATTTATAACTAAAATACCAGGAAAACGGAACATTAGGAAACTGGAATATATATACCAATAAGCAACGAATAACCAGGAAGAAACCGAAATTTACCAAATACGGACAAATTTACCATAAACGGAATACGTATAAATATTTCGAAAAAACAAAACATGAAATCTCACCAACGAAACGAAACAGGGCATTTTTATTTTTAACCATCTTTAACACCCAATTTAAACCCATTCAACTTAAACAAACCACTCCCCCTTACACGAACAACTAAAAGCTTTGCTTACAAGTAACGTCAGTTTGGTGTCCCCCTCTGATTTTAATGAAACTGACGTATGTTGTTGAGCCTCGAAAAGTAAAAGACACGTATTTTTTTATCTACGGAAAAACATTTCTAAGTGGCGAAATCGCCCTTCAAAGTTAGGCATATCGAGGAGTGATTATGCAGTTTCACCCAGAAGGCGTCTACCGATTTTAATGAAACCAAAACCAAAATACTCCTCATTGAAGACAATGAAAATTCGACGTGGATTTGAAGAAAAAAATTCATTTGCGGGGTTGAACTACCCCCCGATTCTTCAATTTTCCACCCAGCACAAAATCTATCCAACCAAATTGAACGGAACATGTACCATTTGGAAGGGCAAATGAAAATGAAATTGACGTGTTTTTGCACATTTGCAGGGTAAAGAGTTTAAAGGGGTAAACTACCCCTTATCCATTAATACGTATATTTATGCATACATTCTCGTTTCTCGTTATTTAAATGACCGAATCGATTCAAAATAGTCCTGTTAGCCGAATTTAATGTCGGACGCTTCGCATGACGTTTTATTTAATATTGAGGGCGTGTCCGGCCGTCACCTAGAATGGCCCATTCACGAGTTTCGCGTTATTTACTGATAAAAAATAGCTTGCTAAAATACAGAATACTGGGAAATATTGCTGGGGTTCAGTGGTTGTATATGCCCTGTATTCCGGAACAGCGGGAATAAGCTGCGGACATAGGTAATAAATAACAAACACCTGGTTTCGGCAAACGCGCTTATTCCCCTATTGTCCTTTTCGCGTCTCGTGTTATCACTCTCCCCACTCTCCATTCTCTCACGTACATTCTTACCTCCTCGCTCATCTACATACACCATAGTATATAATATCATTTATAATTCCTTTTACAATTCGTCGACGTGCGCATTACTGTCATAATTTGCGGCAATCATGGTTCGTAGTCGTACAGAAATGATACTCTTAAAAAAAAATTTGCAAGCACAAAGATTTCTTGCATCATGAGCATCTGATGATGGCCACGTTATTACAACCTGGTACTTCACAGTGTGCTTGAGACGATTGACCGAAACCAAAACTTACTGGATTGTCGAACTTGTCTGGCTTATCGGTTATATAATTACTTTTGAACCATGCATATTTGAAAAGATTTATATATCTGGGTGATGAAAGTTGATGGTATGCGAGCGATTGCAGTTTGATTATATTGTTTCTCAAGTGTAAATTAATATTAAAATTAAGTAATAATACACTGTCGGAAAAATGTCGTACAAAATTTGTCCATATTCGGAAACCAAAAACGCCGATGGGTTGGATTTTCTCTGTTATGCCTTTAGGTATTATCTTTGTGATAATTTTTTTGCCCCGAGGCGTTGCTTTTCGAACAACTTCTGGGCAGTGTCCACTCCATGAGTCTATCACCAATACGCTGTCATGATCGGTGTCGGGGAAGAATACTTTTTCCAACCAAACTTTGAAGTGCTCTACATAGGAAGATATTGGTTATCGATATAGTATAAATCAACCGATGTTCTATATTTTCTGGCTATGATTTTTATTCATATCTGAAGTAATTTTCCCGGATTTCGATGCTGTTAAAAATACGTTTTCTGGCCTCAATACATTTTTTTCCACGATTGGTCCGAACTCACCCTTTCCTTCTTTTAGAACGATAAAAAGGGGTGAAAGTAATTTTCCATCTGCATTTATGGTTCGCTGGATCGTGTAGCTATGAGTTCTAGAAGACACGGGTTGTACTACACATTCCACTTATTTAGTTCTTTCAATCGTCAGAGTCCTGCCAGAGTGGATTTCCAGTTAAAAGCCGCTCTGATCTGAATTGTATATGTTTTCCACTCCATTTGTTTGAATATAGGGTATAATTTCATTCACGAAGTTTTCTGCATTAATCCTTAAAACATGTTCTTATTGTATAGTTATTCGCGTTACGCATTTATTAATTTTCCTTGATACAATACGATGTGATTTCTTGAATTGTCAAAGCCAATCACGAGAAGCTTTAAAACGAATGTCTTCGTGACCTATCTATTTTTGAGCTTGTAGAGCCCACTTTTGAAGGTCGATATCATGAACAATGAAACCAACATCGACAGCGGCTTGGATGTTTTTCAAAGTATATTAAGAGATTCGAGCTAATTTCTTTTTGTAGGTCCCACCTTTGTTTATTTGATTTGCGTAACGTCTTAATTGTCGTACAGACTTGACTTTTCTGAATTTCTGATTGACGACATCGACACTGTAATTTTTCTTTTTACCGGAACTCCAGTATTCGACTGCATTCCGTTTGTAATCGTAGCTTAAGTCTTCAAAAACAAGTATCAGAATACACTGGACCTTCATCATGTTGACAAAGAGTGTCTTCGATAGCGTTGATATCATTTTGCTTGAATGGCTCTTGAAAATCTAGCGATTTTTCCTCGAAAATTTCAACTGCGTTATAATCGTCTATACTGTTGATCAGAACTTTTTCGAAATGATCTTTTACCTCGATTTCTGCATTGTTAATCGGAGTTTCGGGAATATTTATGGCTTCAAATGTAGCCAAGAGAAGTTTAATGACGTTGATTGGATTCACTTTCATGGTGAATTGATTTTTTTATCAAAAATTATGACTGACGCACTGACACTCCGAGTTCAAATGAGCAACTGAGGATCGCTGTATGTATCGAGGTTATTACATTTGAAAGACTTGTTGTTCAACCACCTGCGATATCCGCAGATAATAGGCTGCTCCAGATAGCCGCTTATGTAGAAAACACCTCTTATTGCCTCGAAAGTATTTTTATCATATTGACATAATAAGCATGACGGTTAATTATTGATAAGCACAAAATCATCACAAAGAGTGAACACCAGCAACTCTAAAATTTAAATACCGAGAAACGAGAATGTATGCATAAATATACGTATTAATGGATTAGGGGTAGTTTACCCCCTTAAACTCTTTTCCCTGCAAATGTGCAAAAACACGTCAACTTCATTTTCATTTGCCTTTCCAAATGGTACATGTTCCGTTCAATTTGGTTGCCTAGTTTTTTTGTGTGGGGTGGAAAATTGAAGAATCAGGCGGTGGTTCACCCATGCAAATGCATTTTTTTTCTTCAACTTCACGTGGAATTTTCATTGTCTTCAATGAGGAATATTTAGGTTTTTGTTTCATTAAAATCGGTAGTCGACTTCTGGATGAAACTGCATACTCACCCCTCGACATGACTAATTTTGAAGGGTGATTTCACCCCTTAGAAATGTTTTTCCGCAGATAAAAAAAATACGTGTCTTTTACCTCTCGATGCTCTATAACATACGTGAGTTTCATTAAAATCGGAGGGGGACACCAAGCTGACGTTCCTTGTTAGTTACAGATACCCACAGCCACCAACTATTTAAAAACAACGAGAGTGTACCGGAATCAACTTCAAAAACCAAAGGATAATCCTGCAAACCAATTCGAAGAACACCAGGAAGCTTCTACTTCTCCAACAATCAACAATGAACAAATAACAACAACAAAAATGCACATTCGGAAAACATTACATAACCTACATTAAAATGAAAATATTTTAGAAGACCAAAAAAAAACAAAATAACTTCCTTTTTCAATGATATCGAATCACACTTAACAAATTATGTCAAATGTAAAATCTATAATACCCGATGCAGGGGCATCGTATCCTCCCAGAGACACACGGTAGACTCATTCAAATTAAAATAAACTACGCTTCTAGTTTTCAATTGAATGAACTAGAATTTTTCATGACATTTGCATTACAGAGGTATTCTTTTAAAAAACTGTTGTGTATTAGTTCATAATACGCGGGCCAAGCATGACATCGAACGCTTGTGTCGAGGGCTCCAGTTCGATCCACTGCGCGCGCGCCGAGCCTTGAGGCGCCACCGTTGTTATATATGTTATATGTATCTGTCTATCTCGCTAGCACATAATTCAGACCACGTTTCTACATAATAACATCTCCTATTATTTCACCGAGTTCCGCCGCTCTCCGATATAAAATTGGCGACGAGGATGTTCACGGAAGTTTTCTGAGAAGAAAAACCCACTTCGTGTACCCTGGGACGGAATTGGCGACCGAGAGGTATTAGGAGCAGCAACGTGGCAAGAAGTTAGGTTATGTCCGGAGTCGGAAAAGGGCTCGCGAAGAAAAACCGGAACAACGACGACGACGATTCCAGCCCCGAAAATTCGGTAAGCGGATATAAAACCGAATCATTTAAGGACCCGGCAAAAACCGCGTGAGACAGCGCTACGAAAAACGCATCTGGACCCAGCAATCCGACGCAACGTGGCCAGGACGATATGCCTGTCTTAGAGAGACCCATAATGGCTTCCATAGGAAAACTCTCCGAATTTAACTCAGCCACGCTGAAATAGGCAGAATGGCTCGAGCGGTTCGAATTTTATTGCGAAGTCAATAAAATCGAAGTCAATAAAATCACTGAAAGTCAGCAAAAACGCTGTACTCTATACACCGCGGTCGGGGACAAAAGCTACTCCGTCATTAAATCATTAATATCTCCGTCTTTGCCTAAGGACGTAGAGTCATTTTCGAGTCATTTTGATAAACCGGTCAATGAGCTTCTCAGTAGAGTGAAGTTCAATAAACGTGACCAACGTCCGGGCGAGTCGCTCAAAGATGTCGTCCGAGAACTGCGTATCCTGGCCCAAGATTGCAAATTCGGTGCAGCAGCGGTCAAAATGCCGCTAGAAATAATGTTGCGAGACCGATTTGTTGCAGGCATAAAAGTCGAAGAACTTCAGCGATATTTATGCAGACGTCACGAGGAAACCGCGACATCGAGATTGCTTGCAGCGTCGAGTCCGTGGAGGTGCAGCAGAGACTCCTCAAGAACGGTGATAAGGCGATACATAAGGTTTCTCAAAAGAAATTAAAAAAGAAACACGATCATGAGCGCGGCGAATCGTCGAATAAAAAACCATGTTTCAGATGCAACAAAAATAACCACACGCCTGACAAATGTTTCTTTAACGATTCTGTCTGCAACCACTGCCAGAAGAAGGGTCACGTAGACAAAGCGTGCCTTCGAAGAAGGCCGGGAAACCAAAACAGGGCCGCACGCCTGACGCAAAGGAAATGCACAGAGTCAACGTCAAAAAAGACTACAGCAGCGACGAGGACTGATATACGTACAACGTATCGGACCCACGCGCTCCATCAAACACACAGCCAGACTTAACTGAGGTCGAGGTAAATTCCAAACGAATATTTATGGAAGTCGACAACGGGGCTAAATTATCCCTAATAAACAGGCAGACGTACGACGAAAGTTGGAGACATAGTAAACGTGAGTGGATGGGCACGACGTGTCTAAGAGCATACGGCGACAGGCCGATGAAAATTCTCGGGATCACGAATGTACACGTTGTGTGCAAAACATTCCAGGATACGCTGCCAATTGTCGTTACCGATGAGACGGAAGGACCTAATCTGCTCGGAAGGAACTGGTTTTCAACGCTCGGAATTCAAGTCACAGGAGTGGAGCCGGTACTCCTTACGACAACAAACTCTTACGAGGAAGTACTCGAAAAGTTTCCTAACCTCACTTCACCTCAGCTTTCGAGACACAATGGGCCTCCGATATACATCGAACTCAACGAAAATGTCTCACCGAAGTTCTTCAAGGCTCGGCGAGTTCCGCACGCTTCCGAACCGGCTATAGTCGAAGTGCTCACAAAAATGGTGAATCAAAAATGCTACGCCCGGTTGACCAATTCGAGTGGCGAACGCCGGTTTTGTTCGTACAAAAAAAGAACGGAGCTCTGAGGGTCGTCGGCGATTACAAGATAACCATAAACCCACATGTGCGTAGCTCGGCTTACCCGCTTCCCACCGTTGAAGAAGCACTCGCAACGCTAAACGATGGACAGCACTTTTCGCAAGTCGACCTCACAGACGCATACAAGTAACTCTGTGTTGACGACGAGACTGCGCGCGTGTTGACGATAAGTACTCCTTTGGAACTCTTCGAAGTACTCCGGCTGCTGGATGGAATCAACGCGGTGCCATGGATTTTCCAGAAATTTATGTGCACACGACTGCAAGGAATCGCAGGCGTGCAAATTTATCTCGACAACATCAAAATTCAGGGGAAGACTCAAGAGGAACACGACTATCGCCTGATCCTCGTCCTGAGAAGATTGAACGACGCTAACTTACGCATCAACCGCTCAAAGTGTGTGTTCGGACAGCAATCGATGGAATTCCTCGGTTACCAAATAAGCAACAACAGAATCAGACCCTTGAAGAATAAAGTAGCGGCCATCGCGGCGATTCAACCTCCGATGTGCAAAAAATACCTCCAGGTCTTCCTCGGAGGAGTAAACTTTTACGGGAGATTTATTCAAGACCGCGCAACTATTGCCGAGCCCTTGCATCGACTCCTGGACTCAGAAACAGAATGGAATTGGAATGAAGAGCACTCACGCGCATTTATGGCCCTGAAGGAAAAATTAATCTCTGCTCCAATCCTCACACATTTCGACTCACAAAAACCAATTATCGTATCGGCGGATGCATCACCCTACGGGGTAGGCGTAGTGCTGGCGAATAAATCACCGGACGGTTGCGAGGTGCCGGTCGCATATATGTCAAAGACACTGAACAAACAACAAAGGAAATACTCGCAGTTGGATAAAGAAGCTCTAGCACTCCTCAATGCGGTGACACATTTCCACCAATATTTAGCGGGGCGGAAAATCGTGCCCACGACGGATCATAAGCCGCTCTTAGGGATTTTCAACCCCGAGAAACCGATACCAGAGATCATCTCGGACAAATTAAGCCATTACGCGGCAACGCTGTCTGCTTATAAACTCAAGCTCGAGTATCGACCTGGGAAAAAAATTCAAATGCAGATATACTGTCGAGATTTCCGACCGAAGAGGAAATCGGAAGCGAAGAAGCAAACATTGGAGACGCGCTCATGATCGACGGCGCTGCTCGAGACCCTATCCACGCGGAAGAAATCGCGAAGGAGACGCAGCTAGATCCAACGCTTAAGACAATCTTCAACTGGACGCGAAAAGCATGGCCAAAAAAAGTAAGCGAAAAATTCCAAAAATGTTGGCTCGCACGTGACAAAATCACTCTACAAGAAGACTGCCTACTATATGGTCAGCGCGTAATAGTTCCGGCAGCCTTGCATAATCCGGCGCTACAATTAGTGCACGCAAACCATCCCGGAATCGTCGGAACGAAACAACACGCACGAGCGCACATTTGGTGGCCCGGAATTGACGCCGACATCGAGAACCTCGTCAAGAACTGCAATCGTTGCATGCAAGCACAGCACATGCCGCCGAAAGCCGAAATCGAAACTTGGACGTCACCGGAAAAACCTTGGTCAAGGATCCACGTCGATTTCGCGGGGCCCTTTAAAGGACAAACATTTTTGATAATAGTTGACTCTCGCACAAAAGGGCTGGAAGTCAAGCGTATTTCGGCCATGGACTCCAACGCAGTGATCAAAGAATTACGGCATTTGTTCGCGACCTTTGGTATTCCCGAAGTCATCGTGTCAAACTATGGCACAGCCTTCACGTCGAACCAATATAAATCATTTCTCGCACGGAATGGTATACAACATACGTACATCGCACCATATCACCCACGATCCAATGGGCAAGCGGAACGTACGGTCCAGACAACGAAGAACGCTCTTCGGAAGCTGGATACATCGGATTGGGAAAAGAGCATCTCACACTTCCTGTTCCGTCAGGACATCATGCGATCGTCGACTACGGATAATTCTCCGACCGAGCTGATGTTTGGTTGGAAATTGAGGACCGCTGCCGACTGCATGCAGCCTTCAAAGAAAAAAAAAACAGAGGACAATACACCGATCCAAGAGACCGCAAAAATTCGTACAATGTCTATCGGAGCGAGGGTACGAATGCGCAACTACCGTGCTTCAGGGCCGAAGTGGATCATCGGTTCCGTCGTAAAAGTTATCGGGAAGAGGATGTACGAAATTGAAGAAAAAACGGGCATCTTCCAACGGAAACACATCGACCAAATCGTTGCAATACCAGAACCATTAGATAACGACGCAAGTTCAAGGCCACTGTAGCAAAAAAGGGATGAGGGGTCGGCAGGAAAGCGACTGTTACTTCTCGACCACGAAGGAATGCCAAGGAATGCCCTGAAGAGCCGAACCTCGAAGAAAGACACGAGAACGAGACGCAGGCCTCGCCTGTGTCACACGGCCTACGAAGGAGAAGAGCTAAACCCAGATGCGTCGAAAATAGCGCTAATCGCTATAACGAGTCTCTTCTCGAGAGCTCGATTGTTGAAGGACTTCCGTAGGTTATGGCAGTAAGCTACGGGTTGCATTTTGGGTTACTCGGAATCCAATGAAGGATGTTACGCAGGAGTGCCAGCCAACGTGTACAATTCCAGAAAAGATGCCAGGAAGCTTCTCTCTCAAAAGGGAAGAGATGTTGTGTATTGGTTCGTAATACGCGGGCCAGGCATGACATCGAGCGCTCGCGTCGAGGGCTCCAGTTCAATCCACTGCTCGTGGATTTTAGCGCACACGCGCGCCGACCCTTGGGGCGCCACCGTTGTTATATATGTTATATGTATCTGTCTATCTCGCAAGCACAAAATACAGACCACGTTTCTACATAATAACATCTCCTATTATTTCACCGAGTCCCGCCGCTCCCTGATAAAAAAAAAACAAAGAAATATTCTTATCTACTTAACTACCTAGCGCATTGTTATAGCCACAACTATGAAAACCTTCTATACCTCTGGAACAGCGGTACTTTAATAATAAAATTAAACGTTTAATAAAAATTCACCCTTCTACTGTCGGTGTGTGTGCTCCTCTGACTGTAAACTCTATTATTTGAAGATTCTACTTCAATAGATCTCAACACTTCAATGACAAAATAAATCGCCAAATCAGAATTTTACCCCTTTACTATCGATACGTCCATCAGACATCTGATAACAAGGGGAGCTCTCTAACATTGGAAGACTCCACTTCTCTAATCGTATCAAATTAGAAATATTGTCACTCCTTGAATTATCCATTTACAATGTTGAAAAAATGCCTATGTCTTAGGACATAATAAAGGAGGAGACGATCTATGGATTTCAAAAATCCAAATAGATTATTACCAAGTCCACCACTCGAATCTTCGATAAAGAAAAAATCTAACTTCACCGTTTGAATCAACCCTGACGGGGAATGCAAGAAACATCAATATATATAAGCAATAGACTTATGAATTCTATTTAGACTGTACTGTTTAAAACAATAGGAAAATAATTTGGTTTCTTTCGTTGTAGTTACTGATGCTATTTGTAACGGTATTTTATTTTTACCTTGTCAACGATCTTATCGGTCTCAAGACGCGCGAGTTGCTCAGCTCGCACAAGCAATGCCTCGGTCTGAAGATCCAGACCAATTTCTTGGGAGATCTCATCCATCTGCATCGCCTTACCGAGACGTTCCAAGAATATCATGAACTGTAAATAACAGATAAACACATATCACGGAGTTGTTTTAATAATGACCAAACTAGTTCTCTAATGATAGAACGAAATCTCGAGGGGGAATCAAACTCACAGTTTGCTTATCTCTTCGCAATGACTCCTTTGTGAGCTCGCAATTCGTCAATTCTGCCTCCAGCTTGTGAATCCTCATTTCCAGCGAGGCACGCTCATCCTCCAAGCTTCGTACCTTCATCATACTAGCCTCAACCAGTTCTGTCTGACGATGTGCAGATTCAGTCACAGTATTCACTTTTTCCTTGAGATCGTGGATTTTCTACGGATGTTTCGATCAAAATTACTTAGTACAATTAAAATAGCTTCCTTTTGATAAAATAGCTTCCTTTTGAAAATAGAAACTTTTGAACTACATGATAAATTTGGGGTTTTTAATGAATTTGCATAGCTTTCATTAGGAAATCCATTATCCATTAACCTTTTTCTCTTTAAACAGTTGGTTCGTTACTCGCCAAATTTAATAGTGCTCAGCCGTCAATACGTGTCCATTTGTATACAACGTTTCAGCTGGATAGTTAAAGAGTAGTCTGAGCTAGCGTCTGTATAGCATTTTTTGATAAAATTCGAATTGATAAAATCTTTATCAGTGTCAGCATTTAGTCAAAAATATTGAACGATCAAGGAGTGTTGACTCCGCTACCTGTGTGATAAATTTCAGCTGTGGTGGCCACGCGGTTTTCAAGTTATAGGGGTTTTAAGATGAACATTTTTTATGTATGATTTTTCGCAGTTTTGGAAAATGCTGAACATGTTTATATTAAAAAAGTAATCAAAAGAAAAGAAATCCAAATTTTTACTACAAGGAAGAAATTGGTCAGTTCAATTGTTTGATTGTTGTTGCTATTATTAAACAACAGTTTTGCTTATAACAGCTTGATACAAGTGCTTTGTGTCGACTAAGGCCGTAGAATGTGAGGTACACCGGCAAATAAACTATTAAACGGTTTGTTTCTCGGTAGGGAGCCAGTATCTCACAGTATATGGTCTTAGTCTATACAAGGCACTTAACACTTTTGTGTATGAGTAAAAATTAAATACTCAACCGTGAACGATTTTGCTACCTTGCATGTAAGGACATGCAGTTTCATCAAATTTTGTTAACATAAAAACAGTTTTCTCTGGTCTAGCCGGTTTAGCATTTGTTCGAGTGAAGAAAAGTAGCAGAGTCATTACACCACATTCAAGAAAGTACTAGGCGGAAGCTCCGTGAATAGTGACCAACAGATCACTACTAGTGATCTGTTGGTCTACCAACTATTGGTAATTATTTACAATGCTTTGTACGAACTGAACCTATAAAACCGTTATTTAAATTCGGTTTTACCCACCAACAAATTATCTTTGTTGTCCGCAAGAAGCTCCCGAATTCGGTCATTTATTGCATTTTCCTGCGTTTCGACAAATCGATTTGGATTGCTTAAAAGTATCGCAAGCGACTCCAAAAAGTGCCGCAATTCATTATGCGCTCTTTGACCCTTCTCCTCTCGGTTTTTCAGGTCATCTGTAAAAAAATTATCCAGTGTTTTGTATAATACACATATAGACATGTGTATATTCTTTTACATTTATTTTACAGCATCCTCATGTGGCCGGTACCTTGAAGTTGGCATATGACAGCTTCTTGACTGGAAATATTTCCATTGGCACTGGTGAGGCTTCTGTTCGCGCTCACTAATTTGTCCCTGAGCTCATTGACTGATCTTTCGGTGACACGGTACTGCATTTCCAGACATTCCTTATCCTGCAATTAAAGTAAAAATAGCCTACAGCTATCAATGTTGTTCTACATTTATGTCACAAAATTCCTAAAATGTTGAATCGTTTTTATCATCAAAACGTTTTTGGCGAAAGCTATGATCACTAAGGAAATCATTTACTAGTTTTTGAAGTACCTGACGCAAACGATCCAAGTCTGCGAGTTGATTATTGAACTGTCGCTGCAATTGATCCCTTTCAGCAGACACGCGATCCAGTGCATCCCGGCAAGATCTCGAATCAACTTCTATAGACGCCAAATGAGTTTCAACGTTACTGTTCTTCGTTCGTAGTCTATTCACCTCTTGAACAAGTTCCTCTGCTTTATGAATGACTACTTCTGGACTGGGATGTGCACTTTCGCAGTACTCGATGTTAACAGCATGTGCTAGCCTTCTTACGAAATCCTGTTACAATTTATTTCGATTAATGGTTATAACATCCGAATTTTGCACCAACAATAATTATTTAGCCTATCTATTCCGAAATTTTCGACTTCAAAGTACGAATGTGAGCTTCCGCGCAATTATTCGGACCGATCCAGTATTCGATATAAATAGATTACTCAAATAATAGAAACTATAAGTTTTTATTCTCAATGCATATGCAAACGTTTCTATATTACGAGGCAACGAAATATCGACCTTACGATTTTTTCGATCGTCTTCTTCCTAGTGGAAGGAATGGATGTTTGGTACTGTACCGGCTGAATATTGTATGGGTCGGAAATTCGGGAATCTTATCAGATTGCAAAGCGGCGACTGAATAATCGGTCCCTCAATAACGCCTCCAAATATGACGTGAAGGTAAGGGAGGAGGAAAATGTTATTTTTCTTCGGTCTCGTAATTCGGGGTCCAGAGATCAACCCGACGTTCCTAACCGAATACTACCTTTCCTCAGTGGATACGCGTCTAAAAAACAGCTTTATTCTCCTGGTAGAGTATCTCAATGCCGACATCATCGGTAGAGAACGTACGCTTTAAAACTAATCACGGATCTCATACCGCTTGAGCAAGGCCTCATGTATAATATAAGATGGAGTTGGTTCCCGAAGATCATAAATGAGTGGTTTCGCTTTCGAGTCAAAACGTTAGCCCTTTACTCGGGGATGGACACATTACCGTACTGCCGCTGTTTTATAACGAAAGACGCAGAGGTAGTGAGCCTCAAGGAAGAATGCCAGATGGCTCAGAGTGCATACAAAAATAAATATTTAAAGTCAGAGATTATTTCGACGATACATTTGATTTTACAAGTTTGAGTTGATCTGTTCGTTTTAACTTTTAATCGTTGGACTCTGCCTCGCAGGGCTAGAAATTTTTCGCAGCAGAGCCTTGCTGTGTAGAAGACCGTACTTGCTGGTTCAGTGACGGTGATGTAACTTATTTTACTCTAAATTCGTGATCCTTATATACTAGGCTTTTCCCTATGTTGCTGGAGGATTTTATAATTCGGTGGGAGAGAGAATTATGTTCACGAGGGAACTGTTACTAGAGACAAACGTATGCTTCCTTTATGAGATTAATGGAGAGAGAATAAATTTTACCAACTAAGTGATGGATGAGAAACTAGTGCAGCAGGCATTATCGGGCGAGCGATTAGATGAGGGAGAGAGTAGATGCGTGACAGAAATTAGAATGAGAGGTTTGATGAGCAAGGGATTAGAGTTAGAGGTGAGTAGCGTGGGAAAAGTTAGTGGAGAGAGTTCTTGGCAGAGTGATTGACAGTTTACTGTCTTTATATGAATGTATAATTATAACAAATTGTATTGCTGTAATATTATTGTTAGATATTTTTGTGTGGGGAAGTTTCATGGGAGGTGACACAGTATCAGGAAATAGGATCAGGAACCTAGAGGAGCGAATGAGACGAGCCTATATGGTCGTCCAATCACGATTTCGCTGACGCGAAACTACTGTTTAGTCGGTCTTTTTGCAGCCAAGTGACGGACTACCCGGGGGTAAGGGCATCAGTAGTAAGGTGTGCACTATGGCGATCCCCCACTCTCATCACCACTCCAACGCCCATTCCTCCAGCTTGGCAAGAGCATATCTGGAGGTGTGTTGGTGAGGTGGTAGCGGGAATGTGAGCGTGAGCTGTCGCCATAGTGCACCCACGGATATTATTATTATTGTCGATAGAAGGCAGCCAGGTCCCTCAGTGTTTTTTTATTAAAATATTATCAATATTAAAAAATTTTATTATAGAAATGTAATCAAAATTATTAAGATTGGTCCCTCGGTGCCTCCTGGTGGGTCGAAGTAACCTGTAAACAAATTATTATACATATTATTATTGTTAATTTAACAAAACTTATCATCTATCACTGCTCTTCATTTTGGGCCGGGAGGTCCGATTGCTGCTGAGGGTGCTGCTCCATTGCTGGGCGAGGCCGACGACGCGAAAAGCGTCGGTCTTCAAAAATTGGCTCCTGACCTTCGCGCTGCCACACCGTATACTCGACGGGGGGCGATGGCGATTGTGGGCTGACGCAGTCAGATTGCTGCAGTTGTGGACGCCGTCGCCGCTCCATCTGTCCTCCGTATCGCACGCGCTCTAAAAAAAATGAAATAAAAATAACCTTTTCTATGGGAACGGCTTCGGTTCCCCTTAGAAGCCCCAAAAATCCTATTAAGGAAGCTATGTTGCTTGGCGCTCATTTCATAACAAATTGCCCGGCAGCCAAACTTTTTAATGAAAATGATTCTTTCATTTTTCTGAATACGAATTGTTTTTTCAGATTTTTCAATTAGTTTTTATTGTTGTATTTTTACACATTTTTCTATATAAAAAAATCAAAGCTAATTGAAGAATCTGAATGTTATGAACAAATGAATCAAAAAATTAATTGTTTAATAAATTACCCGGCCGCGAAACTTTTTTTTCAATGAAAATGATTCGTTCATATGCATTAATTTTTCCGATTTTTCAATTAATTTTGATTTTTATGTTTTTTCAAATTTTTTTCCATATAAAAAATGTACGCGTATTCAGAAAAATGAACGAATCATTTTCATTGAAAAAAAAGTTTCGCTGCTGGGTAGTTTGTTAAACAATTATTTTTTTGCTTAATTTGTTAATAACATCTTGGAATTATTATTATGCAAAATTAATCTTCTATTACCTTTAACATGCATGCATTTTTTCAGATTTTTATATCATTAAGAAGTATTTGCAATTGCCTCTTATTTTTCTCAAGATATTTGCCAACTATGGTCGGCAGGGTCTGCTTCACCGTGTATGACCATTCGCTTTTCGCATGCCCGACATATTAGCAAGCGGCGACAGCCGCGTTCGCCAACGGTGAGGCTGATCCTTCGACAGGGCAACTTCACCGCACGTGCCTTGCCGAATGAGCCTGTTGTAGCCTGCTAAGGCGCATGCGAAAACCGAATAGCCGTACGGTGAAGCAGATCCCACCGATGTAAATATAAAGTAAAGTAAATCATATAAAAACGTACGGACAGTATTCCTCGGAAGGTGTGGTCGTTGCTCGTCGTCGGTTTCTGCCTCCACCATCGCGAAAAAGGCACGCTCGCCACCTCGCTCATCTTCAGGGTGATAGCATATATGTAGTTCACTTAATTTCGCTTCGCGATGCGATGTAGGTATGTTCTCGCTGTGTACTGACGGCTACTGATGTGAGATTGCAGCCGCCGCCCAGTCCCGTGCAGATTCAGCAAAATCTGGAGAACTGTCTCACACACACACACACACACACACGCACACACGCACGCACGCACGCACACACGTATCATTGCAACGTCATTGCTATTGTCACGGCCGTTATTTTTATTTTTATTTTTATTTTTATTTTTATTTTTATTTTTATTTTTATTTTTATTTTTATTTTTATTTTTATTTTTATTTTTATTTTTATTTTTATTTTATTTCTCAGATTTATTATTCGCATTAAATGTACCGATAATCGTACGCGATGCTTTCTTCTTCTTCCGAGTCTACTGACTCCTCCTCTGAGTCATAACATAGAATCGGATCGCTGCGTCTTCGTCTTTTACACGGACGATCTACTTCGACATAATACGTTCGCATGTCACACCACCAGCGCGTCTATTTACCCGTGTAGTGGTAGTAATTAGGGAAAAAGGTTGTTGTGTTCCAGCAACGCCAAATCTCCGATATACGTGATATACCTGTCCGTGTGTCATAGACACGCAAATTCTGAAGACCCGAATGATACATCAACACAGAGTTGGCTATATATTCGAGAGGTTCGCGTAGCCATGTAGTAACATTAAGGGAGTCTTGTCCGTTACCCGATGGACAACCCCAATGCACAAACTTGCACAATGGGGAGAACAGGACATAACTCATATCCACAGCGTCGAGCGAAATTTTTTTTATTATGGGTATTAATTTTACCCAATAGGTGACGCAGCATGCCCAATTCTCCTTGTTATAACGAGTCATATTATTTAATAACGCGGCAAGGGCTAAGTACTGCAATGAGTTCGCTGACCACTGAATTTCCTCACTACCATCAAATGCTACGCGTAGTGTCCATGAAATGCTCGGCGACAATCTCGGCCTTGCATTAAGGTCTTTTGCGCGTATACCATACTCTATTGTCACACTATTATAATACCATGGCTCTTCCTCCGCGTCACCAAAACCACCATCGTCTTCCCCGCTCACATATTCAATACACTCGAAAATTTCGTACGCTCTTTTTTCTTTACCATTTTCTTCGCCGTACGAGTATTCAACGCACTAGGAAAATTCGTAAGCCATTTTTAATGGTTTTTGTATTTAAACTTAGCGACACGAGGCGACACAAAATCTGATGAAATACTGACAGCACCGCGCTTCACAATCTTTTTTCGCGCGATCAAATGATTTGCTGACTAAACAACAGTTGAGAACAAAGACGCGCAGTAGAGTTTACGCGCGTGCCGAGCAGACGCATAACAAAATATCGGGTTTTATATGCATCTAAAATCGCGAAACGTGATCAGTCATGATTTAGCCAGGTATCGGTACGTTATCTTTTATCGCGCAATAATGTTAGACCGCGCCCTTCGAGACAGTATTCTAACTTTTTTAATACTGACAAAGCCGTGTAGTGTACAGATTCATCGTCGTTGCACTGAACAGTGGTGTGCAAAATTGAGAAAGTTAACGAGCAAAAAACTCGAAAATTGTTTAAAATATGTTGTATGGGGGCGCCCTTAAAGGCTATTATAACCGCATACAGCAGAGGATTGTTAATTGGCCAGAGGGTGTTAATGTGTGTGTTCGAAGAATTGCAAAGACGAGGTCTTTAAGAAGTTCCATACATCCGTGGCATTGACGAAGAAATCAGAAGTAAGTAATATTTATTAATGATTATTTGATCCTTATGAACTGTAGGACCGGTTCCCTCTAATTAGTCAAGAGCTATGGCGCAGAAGTTAGCAACGTTGTTGGTGCAACGAAAATGGGTCCTATGTCAGTAACCCGATTCGATGAACTGACGTAGGACCTAACCTATCGTGCATTATACTTTAAAGGGAAATATTAAGCTTGGCATAAATTCAATACATATATTCAATAAAATAAATATCAATGTATTATATTTTAAGATATTTCCAATTTATTTAGTACGCCGAAATTGATCGTGAATGTCGGAACTCGCAAGCAATCTTGCAACATGTGCTCGTTCTGCAATTATTAAACCGGCAGTCTGTACTACCTGAATTAAATTTTTTAAGTTTTCTGGATTATCAGGAGGTATGTGTGAATTTTTCCAATGGGGGTTAACCAGTCGGAAAACTCATGGTAGAGGAAAAACTGCTCCAATAAAACAAATTTCTAAATAACACATTTTTTCTCTGTCTAATGGAGGATCGCTACTGCCTAAATTAATTTTTAAAAACTTTATGCTTTATTAGGGAGTGTGTGAATTTTTTCGATAGCGATTTTCCAGTCGGAAAAATCGTTGTGACGTACAAATTGCTTCAACCAAACGAGGTCTCGAATATCGAATTTTTTTCTGACTTCATGGCGGATCGCTACTACCTGAATTAATTTTTTTAAGCTTTCTGGGTTATCAAAGAATATGTGTGAATTTTTCCAATAGGGGTTGGCCAGTCGGAAGACTCATGGTAGAGGAAAAACTGCTCCAATAAAACAAATTTCCAAATAACGCATTTTTTTCCTATCTAATGGAGGTCGCTACTGCCTAAATTAATTTTTTTAAACTTTATGCTTTATTTGGGAGTATGTGTGAATTTTTTCGATAGGGATTTTCCAGTCGGAAAAATCGTTGTGTCGGATAAATTGCTTCAACCAAACGAGGTCTCGAATATCGAATTTCTATCATGGCTGATCGCTACTACCTGAATTATTTTTTATCCATTATGCTTTATTAGAGAGTATATGTAAATTTTTTCAATACGGATTGGCCAGTCGGAAAACTCATGATAGCTGAAAAAATGCTCCAACAAAACAAATTTCCAAAAATCGTTTTTTTTCTGACTGATGAAGGATCGCTACTACCTGAATTCATTTTTTTAAGCTTTCTGCGTTATCAGAGAGTATGTGTGAAGTTTTTCAATAGGGGTTGGCCAGTCGGAAAATTCATGGTAGAGGAAAAGCTGCTCCAAGGAAACAAATTTCGGAATATCGAATTTTTTTTACCTCATGGAGGATCACTACTACTTGAATCAATTTTTTTTAATTCAAGAAGTTTCGATTATTTGCGCGGAAGAAAAAGACGGACAGCTCGGCCTTGAGTTAATAATAATCCGAAACATGTGAGATTCTGTCGTGCCTCCTTTGACAAGTGAATAATACGAATGCTTTAAACAAGACTGTTTAGGTGTGGGTTCGGGCACTGGGCACAACTCGGTACATGATTTAGAAAGAAATAGTTATCGGAGAAGGGTAAAGAGAAGAGAAAGAAAAGTTGGTTATAAATTCG
>JAPYZD010001634.1:0-19618 GCA_030522725.1 Ichneumoninae sp. B BG-2022a
GAGGAAGCTTTGCGAATAAAGGGACATTATGAGGAATTGATATAAAAATTTCAACTTGCAACTTTCATCTTTCAATTTTCACATGTTAACTTTCAATTTTCAACTTTTTTTGTTTGTTTTATTGTACAGCAATGGACTCTTCACTCGCTGGCGGTAATTTACCTGGGGACGATATGGAGGACTTGCAAGATTGTCTCGATGATCCATCTCTCACCTCCCTCATGCGAGTAGATTCCAACGAAAAGCGTCTGAGTGTAAATTTGGATGCCGTTGGTCGTAGCATGCTTCAATCCCTGTCAGCTTCACCGTCCACTTGTCTCAAGGACAGAGCTCTGTTGGATTCACTGCCACTGGCCAGTACACTTCTGGTCGAGGTTCTTAAAAGAAATGAACATAGTATTGACGTAAATCTCACGGTGCGAAGACAATCCACTGTTATCTTTTTTTTTAACCCAGAGCATCAAGGAAACGGAGAATTCTCTCTCGCGCGATTTCACGGCCCAGGAACTCGGTAAAAAGTTGTCTCTGTGGAAAAGTTCATTGGAGCCATGGCACGAATTATTGAAGAACGTGAAGAATCTTGGAACAGTTCCAGCTCCCGCGATACAAAGCCTACTGGATTTCGTACCTGGAATTATTCAAACAGTATTTACTCACTGCAAAAGAAGGTGAATTAAGATCTGGGTTTTGTTCTGGCATGCTCGCTGTTATTTGTCTCATCTCGCAGCTTATCATTGTCGTTTTCGTTCCAGCGAAAGTTTGTACGGACCAAAGTTCGAGGATCTACTGCCACAACTCACCGGTCTTTTTCGTCAGACAAGCAGCGTCCTTGACTTGTTCTTCTCCATCCTCGGAAGTAACGTCGAGTTTGGGGACGAAGTGAAGACAGAAAAAAATTTACTGAAAACAGGTAAATGGGAAGGAAGCTTTAAAAAAAACCCCAAGTAAAAATATTGTACATATTTAATTTTTTTTTCTCTCATAGTATTGGAAAAAATTGGCGACATAGCCGTATTGACGAACGGAATGGACTTGAAGACCCAGCTGAACACATGGAAAGCTTTCGCCAAACTTGGAGCAACCCACGACGCAATCCTGAAGAAATTGGATTCAACCTCGTGTATAACGGGTCGCTACGTCAACATGGCTAAGGACATTCAAGCATTCTTATTCGACTCTCTCGAAGTAATTCAATTGGCAACGTTTGCCTTTCAGTGTCCAATTGCAATTCGTATTAATTAACGTTTAATAATCGGTTCGTTTACATTTGGTCAGGATAATAAGGAAACAAACTACGAGAGAGGGATCAAGTGTGCGGCTATGCTGTTGAAAATTCTCGTCAGACTTTGCACGCTTTATCGTGGGTATTGCGGAAGCAAAGTTTTCATCGTTCTTGTTCAACTACTCACGAAGCTACATAGGTAATTCATGCTTTCTCGTTTCTTCGTGCTGCCTTTTTTCTTCTGTCTGCCCTGGCTTTGTTTCTTCGAGCAATTAACGTTTCAACTTTCGCAGGTACTTGCCACCGTTCACCTCGGAACGTTTCATTCATGCACACTTGATGAAAATTGGCGAGTGCTTGGCAACACACATCGAACCGGCGATAGGGGAATTATTAAATGCCATTGTCGACGAGAATGAATTCCGCGAGGTAGAAAAATGTCCCATTCTATTGTTAAGACAGAAATGACAACTTTTCTCTCTTCCCATCTTTATCTCAGGCCTTCTTCGAATATGGAAAATCGGAGCTGGAAGATCCACTGTACTATCACCTGTTGACGTTGAAAATAATGGAAGAAGTAATGAACCGACAGCAAGCGACTCTCTGGATGCAACAAAACGGCAGCATAATGGATGTTGCTCTCACCAACGCGAATTACTGCTGCGAAGACCTTCTGATCGACACGATGAGGATTCTCATCCGAACGCAGATCGCTGCCGAAGATTTACAACACTTGGGAATATACCAGGCGACTCTCAGAGTACTTTGTCAATCGATCGCGAGAACGTCCGCTGAGGATTTTGGTACGATCGAGATAGCTTTGCTGAAACATCTCCTGAGCGGAGACTTCTGGAGTTGCTTGCTCAGTTGTGACTGTTGGACCTATCTGGCAAAGTACGTCAAATCTGTAGTACCGATTTGGAATTTTTTAAATTCTTTTTATTTGAACTATAACCGAGCTTGATCGCTTGCAGAATAGCTCCATCGGATTTGTGCGCCGCACATCTGTCTTTTCTGATAAAAGTACAAAAATCTTTGACGACACGAGAGAACAGTCTCGAATTCCGAATTCTTTCGCATCTGATTGGACGACTGTACAAATCGCTTTCCCGCGACAAATCTTCTACGACAGAAGAAATTAAGTTTATTCTCTTTCGAGAGATCGAAGACTATGCGAATCGCCAGCTCATCGACCCTTTGAGAAAATACCTGCCTGCTAGAGCTCGACAATATTTGTGGCAACAATCGACTATCGATACGACGAACAAGCTCCCGACGATTTTTCAAGAATTGCTTCGTTCTCCATCGGTGAGAAATTGGACACGACTGGTACGTGTATCTCAGCTTTACATCGGGGAATCTTCACGACGATTTTTACAGATTTTTATTAATCAATCGAATCTTATATAAATTTTGTAGACGTCCCTCTTGAGATCCATCGGTGCGCTGGCGTTTTCGAAGGATGAGCGTCTTTGCACGGTGACTCTTCGCACAATTTGGAGCTTCGTTACTGCAAGCATCCCCAAATCTGCAGGTGTGACACGCGATATGTTGCTCGAGCTTACAGCGCTTTTGTTAGATTGTACGCAACCCGATTGTGACAAAACTTCGAACAACGATTGGGCAATAGCTTCGGTATGATAATTTCTTTAATACCATTGAATTATTTAAACAAGCAACGAATTTTATCCAGCTGCATCGATGTACAAGATTTATTTATTTACCATTATTTTTTTACAGATCTACAAGAGTATGGTCGAGATTACTGAGCACCTGCCGATCCAGCATCGCATAAGAATGAACGTCTTTATCCGTGAGAATTTGGAGTCATTCGCCAACGCAACTGGAAAGCAGAGCTTCTCATCCATAACGGAACTGTTCTGCTGCCTGGTGAGCGATGAGAATCCTTGGGTCCGACAGGAGTCATTCGAGACATACGCCGAGCACATTCTCAAAGGTCCGAGCTCCGAATTATTCGACAGCTTATCGATTGGCATAAGCAAGCTACCTCGCATTAATCGACAAATTACTTCATACTTTTCGAACACAAAAATCCACGATCTAACGCATTACTCGTCGCTGAACAATTATCTGCGTGACTTGGCGGCATTATCGAGGGATCGTTCCACTCGGCACGAGTGCTACGAGCCGACTCTTCGACTCCGAGACGAAAAGATGCCGAGGCTCGAAGTGGAAAGTCTCGATAAACGAATTGTCGATATATGCGACGAGCTCGAAAATTTTGTAAAACGGAAGGACGATTTGAGCAGTGCTACTGCGGATAGATTGCGTCTAGTGTTGATGAAATTGCTCGAACCGTCCTAATAAGCTATTTTCCTTACGTTTCCGATATTTTTTTTATATGAAAGGACAACAAAAATCGAGTAAAGTTTTTCACTTTTAGAGTAAAAATCTGCTTTTTTTCTGTACCCGCCACTCGCTAAGCTGAAGCTTGTATTCCCGCCACGAGGGAGAGCCACGTCGCGAGGGGAGAATGTCGAGAGAGAAACATTACGGACTGCTTATCGGCTTAACCACGATAGCGGCGGACCAGCTGCCCGCAGCACGTAGGCCGTCGCACACACACGCAAACCGGACGTTGCCGTTGTTCTGCGTATTGAACACATAGAGGCACCAGAGACTGTTGCTATTCATGTAGAATCGACGTATGTCGCTGGAACGACAATCGAAAGGAAGTTCGAGCTGCCATCGTGAATACCAGCCGTTTATCGGTGCATACTCGGAAACTATGCAGAATAACGTTTAATCTGAAGTATTGCCATCGTACTCCCCATTCAAGTCGGCTCCGCCATTCGCATAAATTTCTATTCAACCGGTAGAGTAGACGCGAGACTGTTTTAAACCGAAGATCCAACGCATACGTGATCTTTTTTTGAAGTTTAATTAAAGTAATTTAAAAAACAAAAGACTTGCGAAGATGAACGTCGACGGGTGTGGCAAGAAATTGAGCGAAGATCAAGTCTTTCAAGAGATCAATAGATTGATATCGTTAAACGATGAAGATGTGAAAAAGAATAATATTATATTACAAAAGGTACGTTGCGAATATTAAGTAGTTGAACTTTACTGCCAATTTACATCTCATCAGATGAAGATTGCTGTAGATTACATTCTAAAATTGGATCTACATCAACGCATACACTAGTTTATACATAAATAGTGTGAAGTGAAAATAATTTGCTTAAAAAAAAAAGATCTCTTCGATATTAATTTGAATAAATTATTTGCAGGTGCTAAAAGACATCATCGATACGATGAAAGATTCCGACGAGTTTTTTCGGGATCACTTTCAAAACATTATGTTCGTCGGGAGTTACTATAAGAAAACTAAAGTTGGTAAGCCCGAAGAATTTGACTTGGATCTCATAATTCAACTGCCTATTAAGTACGATTCGGTTACGGTAAGGAAAAAAAGAAATGTTTCCGCGATATCGCGTTATTCGCGTTATCAGTATCTTTTTTATTCCGCGTTATCAGTGTCTTTTTTTAACGATCTCCGTTTTGTATCTTAGTTCGAGCGGGATTTGCCGGGATACACGAAACTGAAAGTGACCACGGACAGTTACTTACCCAAGTGGCAGAATCATAGGTGAACCAGTGATAAAAAATGTATTTTTACATATTGTTTAAACGGGATTAATGTGTAATTTTAGCAAACTATTATCGAAATGGGTGACTGATAAAGGCTACTTGAAGCAGGACGTATTTCGACAATGGATGGAAAGATTATTCACGAGCACTATTCCGAAACTGGCTACGAAGGAGTACAAGGTTGATAGAAAATTGAATTTACTTCCAACGCATCTAAGTAATTATTACCTTACCGATCGTATTTTTTTTCAGCTAAAACATCGGAAGAGTGGTCCAGCGTTCACGCTGGTCGTCGAACAACCCGACGGTATGGAGATGCATGTAGATTTGGTGCCGGTCTTGGAATTCAAGAAGCAGCCACCGATACCAGGAAACTTCAAAGAAGCGGTAAAATCGGCTGTCAACGTTCTTCCTTCTGATTCATTTAAGTCAAGTAGTTTTTCGCGTTTTTTAGAGCTGGCTCGCGGTCCCGAAACCTCTGAAAGTGGAGCAAGAAAATCCAAACATTTACTGGCGAATGTCATTTTACAATTTTGAAAAGAATATACTGAGAAATCATGGATACCTCAAGCCAGCCATACGGCAACTCAAGGTGCGACTAATGATCGTTTTTTTTTTTGTACATCATACATTTTTTTAACTGCTGCCTCCTGAGACGTTCCGTTTCGATATTTTTAGAAACTGAGGGACAGATACGATTGGAAAATCATAGCGAGCTATCATATCGAGACACTGTTTATGCACGAGCAGCGCGCTATCGAGACCTCTTCGGATTCTCGGAACTTTAGTTCAACAGAGCTTTTACTTCGCGTACGAATCCTTACCTAGCGAAATAAATTTCGAGTGTAGATGAATATTCAAAAATATAAATAATATTTGCAGATGCTCAATCGTCTGAAAGAGGCCTGCGAAAAGAAGCAAATTATCAACTATTGGGACGAAGACGATAATCTGATCGAGGGTCTGAAAACTGCGCAACTTGCTAGCATAATCGGACTTCTCGGAAAGATAATAAAGAATATCGAAAAGGATCCATTAAAAATTGCCGAACATCTCCGTGAGTCAAATTACACTAGTTCAATCGCATTAGGTTCAAAAGTGAAGTTACTGATATTCTTTTTTATTTTCAGTAACACCAGAGGAATTAACCGGCATCTCAGAGGCTCTCGATGCTATTCGAAACTCTGGAGACTCCGGCAAGTCCACTGGAGCACAATCAAGCAAAGGAAACGGAATCGTACAACAACTGCAGAGTGATTCGTGTAACTCGACCGCCGATTGCGGTTCAGCAGCGGACTCTCTCATGAGCAATTTATTGACGTCGCTGCAAGCGGCGGTTACAGGAGTACAAAAACAAACTCCACCTCTCGCTGCCGATAACTCCAAAACTAAAGCTCCAAAAGCCCGAAGAAGCTCCAGCAACGATGAAAGTAGTGAGGGCCTTGCGGAAATATTAGATACGTTGAAGCTGATACACAGCGAAATGGCGGATACAAAAGACGCCGTTAATCTCTTGACCCGTCGCGTGGTCGTCGTCGAGGATAAAATAGACGCTTTGCTGTCAAGGTTTAACGGACCGACCGAGGAAAAATTGGTCTTTGGAACACGGTCTATCGGCTCTTTGCCTATCGACAGCCGCGTTCTAAGTCGGAACGGTAATACGTCGGAATCGGGAAGCAATTTCTGTGATACATTTTATTAATCGTGACCAACACAGTTTTTTTACCGTTGATATATGCTTTATACACATATAGTAGAAGAGACTAAAAATCCTTTTTCCTAATCCAATTATTAGATTTTTATTAATAATAGGTCAACAGATCAACGACAAGCAGGTGGATAAGTCTAGGGCAAAATCACTGACATTTTTCGGAGCGGATTGATAAGCTGCGACGAAAAATTGCTTTACACTCGGTTTCTGAGTTTGCGGTGTTACGATGCTTATTCGTTGAATATCGGCAACCCAAGGTCGATGTTTCAGGCTCTCCCACTAGGTAGAGCCACTGCAAACCGCACACATGCTTTAAGCAACATAAGTGAAGGTAATTCGAAGAAGAGAAACCAACGCAAAGATCAAACGTCGCTAACACAGAGCATTCCCAACTGTACGACAGTTTCTATCTGTGTGCCGTGTATGCGGAATTCAACGTCACGAAACTGACCGCAACAATCGTTGCACAGTTTTCACATATGTGAGCTTAAATACATTCGAACATCTAACAAAAGTCGCTCCCACCAATCAAGCGTTTTCAAACTGCTATAATGTTTATGTGTGAGGGTTTCAAACATAACGCACATATATAGAAATTGCAGTACCGTTGGAAACGGTGCGAACTCTTTTACAGAATTTTTATAGCCGCGTAGTCAGCGAAGTCTGGAGAAAAAAATTTCGTATCTGAAGTATCGTTATCGTCGTCCCGGTTACCGAAGTTTCACCGGTGCGAATACGATACCGGCCAGTCAAGAAATCCCTCGCCAAGGCGCAGATTTTATTCTCCCAATTGGCAAGTTCAGTGTCATATCGGGATAATTTGCAAGTATTTTTACAATAACGACGGTGAAAAAATGAGTGCCGAGGCAAAGGCGATTCGATTGAGGGACGAGCGTGTAATCCACGTTATCAACAAATTCATCTCATTGAACGACGACGATACGAAGAGGAACAACGAAATTTTAAAATATGTTTGTGCAGTAATTTTTTTAAATATTGCAGTTATCGACATTTGCGTTAAAATGATTTATTTTTAGGTGATCGACGAGATCGTCGACGTCTTGAAACGAAAGCATGAATTCTTTCGAGATCATTTTCAAAACATTGTCTTCGCTGGCAGTTACTACAAGGGCACCAAGGTCGGAAAGCCGGACGAATTCGATTTGAATCTGATTATTCGATTGCCTCTAAACTACGAATCGATCAAGGTAACGATCAAGCCATTCTGCGATAACATTATCGTTGTCACCGTAACTTCTGCCGACTTTTATCCCCTTCGTGTTTCCACAGTTCGAACGAGATCACCCGGGTTTCATAAAGTTGAAGCTGAACAAGGATGGATACCTACCTAAATGGCAGGAGCATAGGTAAGTTTTTCAACTCTTTTTTTTTGTATTCCTGTTCGAAAGTGTAAGGCTTACATATTTTTTAGCAAGCTCTTGTCGAAATGGGTCTCTCCAGATGGCTACCTCAATCAAGACAAATTTCGTCAATGGATGGAGAGTTTGTTCGACGATATGCCAAACCAAACGAGAAATGGACAATATAGGGTGATTCATTACAGAGATGAAAAAAAAATTACTGACGATAATAACTGTATTTTTTTTAGCTGAAGGTGAGAAAGAGCGGACCTGCATTCACGTTGTACGTCGACGGACCCGGGTTGTCCCCGAGCACGATGTGTGTGGATTTGGTACCTGTGCTGGAATTCAAAAATCAGATAAATCCCTTACAAGCGAAATTTGGGCTTCGTGATGAGGTGAGTTAGTTAATGTAAGGAAATTATAATTTACGAGCTTCATTGATCCACTTCATGGATCACTTCAATCTCGTAAAAAAAATCGAAACACCACTGCGTTTCCCGACGATGTTGAGCGAGTTGTTTTTCAGCCGAGATTCTCTTTTATTGCAGAGGTGGTACGCGGTGCCGAAACCATTCAGAGCCGACCAAGGAACACCGCCCCTTAACTGGCGACCGTCGTTTTACAGTTTCGAAAAAAATATGCTGAAAAAGGATGGCAAATACAAGCAAGTTATCAGACAAGTTAAGGTAGTGCTCTAAGCCGTTCCGCAATAGTCGGCTATCGACATCGCAGGTAATTAATCACTACAATATAATCCACAGAAATTGAGGGACACGCAAAATTGGAAGTCCATCGCGAGCTACCACATAGAGACTCTTTTTATGCACGAAATTATCGCTATCAACAGCAATAATGCTTCAACAGCCTTAGTGCTTCAAAGACTCTCCGGAATCGAGTTGTTCCTCCACGTACGAAACTAACTCTGATATTTATATCAATATAGATTGCATACTAAATCAGATAATTAACCAATGGAATTACGCGAAATTGTACAGATGCTTGAACGACTGAGACAAGCCTGCGCGGAGGGAAAGATTTTTAACTTTTGGGATAGAGACCATAATTTGATAGGTTACATGAGCGCCTCTGCATTGTCAATCATCGAAAGACGATTGGCCAGAATAATCAAAGACATCAAGGCGGATCCTTTGAAGATTGCAAATTTTGTCTGTGAGTAAATTAGATGATAGGGTAGTAACATTTACGCCAAATTCATTCCAGCGGAAACGTCTTGTCCGATTTGTAAATGGCATTTTTTGATCGTGAGTGACATCGTCTAGGAAAAACGTCACACTTCCAGTTTAAAAATCTTATTTTTCGACCGGAATTGACGTCGTCTGGTGGATACGTCATTTCCGATATGGAAATCTTATTTTTCGACCGTAAGTGACGTTTCCCCTCGGTGATGTCACTTCCGGTTGAAAAATGAGATTTTCAAACCAGAAGTGACGTTATAGAGTAAAACGAATTTGGGAGAATGCTCGAAAAAGAATTTCGGTTGAAATGAGGTTCGCGTAAATAGTACTCTATCTATCAGGTCGACGTGGATTGGAATGTTCAACTACATTGCGTCGCAAACGAAAATCGTGTCAATCATATTTCAGTATTGCCGGGGGAACTACTGCAGGTCGGACAGGAACTAGAAGACATTCGAAACGGCGGCGCTCCAGGAAACGTCATTCAGCTTCCACCACACTCGGCCGAACCCCAGGAACCACAGGGAGGCGGGTTCTTCTGGAATTTATTCCAACGCATTTTCGCAATTATGGTTTAAGGGAGTCTAAACCCTCTCTCATTCGCTCTTACACGAACCCTATGGTGCTGTCTCTCTCGCACTCGGCCGTTCGCCACACGGATTTAGCCTTGCCTTAAGGGGACCACAAATTCTCATTTTGAGGATCTTCGTTTTATACACTCTCTTCAAGATATTAAAAAAATGGATTGTTACCATCTGTCAGAAATGTCCACTAGATATTTGGCATTAATAATATACTGTCATGCAAACAATGTAAACAGAAGATGAAATAAAAACTGCAAATATTAATCCAACTTTTGGTGCGAGACTTCTGATCTAATCAACGGAACGAGAACACAATTTTAATGATGTCAGGCATTTATTTCAAAAGTTCAATATAACAACTATAGTTTCGGCGTTGTCAAACTATATATCATTTTTCTTCGCAGTCTCTTCTTACGTTGAATCGGGTGTAGACTGTTACAATATTATATTCACAAGAGTTGCCTTCTCTTCATAATTATGTTGTTGGTTTGTTAATTTTTTAATTTTTATTTTTTACATGGCATAGCGTACCGCTTATCACAATATACATTTTTTTTCTTAAATTAACCTTATCATTTTGCAGTAGTAAAGTGTGGAAAACGGCTGACCCGATATCCACGGTCTGGTAGAAATATAACATGACTATGTTTTTTGTCTTATCTTCTGCAACTTTAATTTGTCAAGATTCACATTTGGCTCATGGAATTGTAGTCTTTGAATCGTTGCGATTTTTTTTTCAAATCGCGCTGCAACCACTCAAAGACCGAAATCGTTAGTGTCTTTATTTTTATTTTCTTTTACTTTTCATGAGTATATCCGCAAATCTAGACGATATTTCAGCGTTATTCTACAATATTTACAAAATATGTGTGGCATTATAGCTCGTTACGATAGAGATGCTCAGAAACATTTCAACCACACTGCAATTTTCTTTACCTCGAGATTGTTACATGATATTTCCTTTTCGGCTAGAGTGAAAAAAATACTTTTCGAACATTCACTTGTGCAGGCCAAATTACAAACGAATTACAATAATATAACGTAGACGTTGAGTCTCGTTCCGAAAACGCTCAAACTAATCATAAAACGTTTTTCAAACAACGAAAAACGTATCTCAACTTCGCGGCAAAAACAGCGGCTAACACGTTTGCATAAAAAAAAAGAAACAAACATTATGCAAAAAAATTCATGAACTCAAACATGAATTCGATCTAAGACCTATGATTTACTTTGGAATGAATGCGCAATATAATAAATAATATTGAAAGTTCGTTAATAAACGTCCGACGATTATCCGTATCGACGAAAGCGATGATATAATGTTTACACTGAAACCATACAATCTTGTATGCATCACGTTAATAGGTCAGGTTTACTAGGTTAACTTTGTCAGGTATTAGATAGGCTCAACTAGGATGTACCTGTTGCGTAGTCGTTGTTCGCGTAACATTTTAATAAAAAGTTTCATCGATTCATTGAAACACACGTGGAAGCTTTTTCAATGTCTCTCTCCGCTGTTTCATTCAAATCCCGTGCGACGTGCTGAAGAGCACGTGTAACCCCTTTCCCCGCCCAATCAGGATCCTCGGTCGATAAGAAAAACGGTAATCGTTTTTTTTAATTTTAAATATCAATCATTTCCGGTCCAAAGTAAATTCTTACGATATCATCTCCGATTTATGCAAGATTTTACTGTTGATCGTAAATGGTTAACATACTTTTAAAAAACCAAATCCGTTACAGTTTTAGTTACAGACCGCGGTATTTCTATTCGTCCCGATGCTCGGTCAAATACACACTAAGAGAGAAAAAAAATTATTAACGGATGGGAGTATCGGTATGATAAAACATATGCTTATCGCCATCCCAAGCTTCATTTTTCCCTAACATTTAACCTCCTTAGGACCTAATTCATTCGGCATTGATACACTGAGATAACAGGATTACGTCCTTGACACATCGCTTTTGGCACTCGTATTCGAATCCTGTACGTCACCGTCCTCGACGTCTTCCTTCTCTTCCTTATCTTCTTCTTCTTGTTCCTCTTCTTCTTCGTGTTCTTCGTGTTCTTCGTGTTCTTCGTGGTCTTCGTGTTCTTCGTGTTCTTCTTGTTCTTCTTGTTCTTCGTGTTCTTGTTCTTCTTGTTCTTCTTGCTCTTCTTCATTCTCGCTCAATGCATTATCCTCTTCTCCCTGGCCCCCTTTTACGTTCTCGTCGATTGCCTCAGCTTCGTATCGCTCGGAATCTACCGGAAATCCATGAAGCTCGTAATCCTCGTCGTCGTCGTCCTCATAGATAAATCCAGTCACAGCTGCCATGGAGTCATCGTTTTCCATGTCTGATACGTTCTGCTGAATCAATATTTGATTACCGTCCGCGTCATTGGCGACCATGAGTACCGTACCATCCAAGTTGTGTATCTGCAGCGCTTCTCCTTCATCTCCTTCTTCTTCTTCTTCTTCTTCTTCAATTTCTACTTCTTCGATCTCTTCAACTTCTTCTACTTCATCTACTTCCTCTACGTCTTCTACGTCGTCTATTTCTTCTACTTCCTCTTCAGCTTCAACCTCCGAATTATCTTCGAAAACTGCTTCCTCCTCCGATTCCTCCGCGCTACGACTATTGTCAGAATGGTACTCGTCGTTTGGATTAACAACGTGAATTCTGCTATCCTCGTCGTCCAATTCCTCGTTATCGTCTTCGACTATCGCAGTCTCAGCGTCTTCGTCGGAAGCTAAATCTTCGACAGACGCTGCTGCGCTGATATTCGAACGTTCGCCGGATGCCGCGTACTCGAAATATTCTTCGGCGTTCGGCGCAGACGACGAAGCCGTTGGTTTGTCCAGAGCAGTTGCAGTATTTTCTACTTCCGAGACGTCTTCTTCCGGTCGATTTCCAGCTTCTTTCACGGTCAACGGTATCATCGGGCTCAATTTGTGACCTACTGCGTCGGGTTCTTCGCTCTCATGCTCCATCGACAATGGCATCATAGGACTCAATACCGGAGGTCCGTCGTCGTCGTCAGATTCCTCGGCGGCTTTGCTTTCTTCTCCCTCCTTGTCATTCTTTTCTTCATCGCCAGCTAAATTTTGACCCTCCTCCACGCAATCTCTCTCTTCCTCGAGGTCTTTGTCCTTCGATTTTTCTTCCACCCTTTTTTCATCTTTCTCCGTCATTTCTTCCGCAGCTTCAACAGCCATCGGACTCTTCGTTCCTTCGGCTCGTTCTTCGATTTCATCGACCGCAGGAACTCCATCGTAATCCTCCAAGTCTCTCTCATCATCGCTCTCCAATTGGCAACTTTGATCGCCGGTAGCTCGACTGTTGGTTCTCGAACCGATCTCTTCCGCCTCGGCGTCCTCGTCGTTCTCGTCCTCGCTGCCACTTCCGCTGCTGCTGCTGCTGCTGCTGTCTGAATCTTCGGAGTGCTCCGAATGGCTCTCCACATGATGATCCGAAAATTCAACCTCTTCTTCTTCTTCTTCTTCCTCCTCTTCCTCCTCCTCGCCCTCCCCAGTCAGCGATGCTCCGTCTCCTATCAAACTTCCCTTGTCGTCGTCCTCGTTCTTCGCATCCTGATCGGCGTCGTTGCTCTGATCCTCGTAGTCCGGCTGAGGCTTGTCGCAAGTTGCCGAGTGCTCGTTCAACTTTTCCTCGCTCTCGAAGCTCTGCTCGCATTTTCGGCACCAGGCTATACCGCTGCTGTTTATGTGTATGCTCATGTGCAAGAGAAGTTTGCTTCTCGCGTTGTGATAACGACCGCAAGTTTTGCACGTGAAATTGTTTCCCTCACAGCCCAATATCGATTCGTGGCTGGCTTTGAGATGATCCGCCAGTTCCTCGTACGTTCTGCAGAGTTTCAGGCAAACACCGCAAGTCACCGCGGCTTCGGCGCGATGAAATCTAATGAGATGCTGCCACAAGTGTTTCTTCGCCGGCCACTGTTTGCCGCATACCTCGCAGGTGCACTCGGTGTTGGTCGACTCGTCGTAAACTTTCCGCGAATCTTTTCTCGAACATTTCATGCTCGATAGTAACCTAAGTTGCGAAAGTGGCATCAAGTTTGGTACTGGTTTTTGTTCCGAGAGTTGCATGTTTATGTCCTCGAAGAGATTGAAATCCGGGATGTTCAAGTTACTCTCGTTGAGCGCAGGCTCGAGTGGCTCTTTTTTAATCTTGTTGTTGTTCTTTAGATGAGCCTCGAGTATCGAGGTGGGAAAGCTGCGCGAGTTATCGTCGCGATTGCTCGTGTTTCTTCTCGTGCATACGTTAATGTGATTCCAAAACAGCGTCTTGGTGCAAAATTGTTTTCCGCAATTTTTGCACTCGAAGTTTTCCCGATTGCGCATCTTTCGTTTCGAGCTCGAGTTGTCGAGTTTTATCTTCTTGAACATACGCTGAGGATCTTTGTTGTGAACGTTTCTGTAGTGATCCGAGAGTGTGTCGCGATTAAGGAAGATCTCCGGACACATGTCGCAGTCGTAGGTATCGGTGGTGTTTCTTCGACGCTTGAAGTCGTAGACCTCGTCGTCGCAGTGGCCGTTCTCGTAGTCGTAATCCTCGGGCTCCTCCTTGACCACGACGTCGGCGTGGTCGAACTCGTCCGGCCTTATGTCGAGACGTTTCTCGAAACCTGCGAGTTGATCCTTCGGCACGTTGTGAATGTGCTCGTAGTGATAACGTATGTCCGAGTCCGTCGTAAACACAGCCAGACACTGCTTGCAGGTGCGAAAAACTTTGCCGTGACATTTTTTCGTGTGATCGAAAGCTTTCCATTTCGAGGCGTACTGCTTACCGCAAACTTGGCACGTGTTCGGCTTCAACAGTACACCGGTGTGTTCGTCCTCGACGTGTTTCTTTAAATCCTTCGGATCCTTCATCGGTATGAGACAAACCCCGCAGGAAACGCCGATCTCGTTCCGATGTAACGACAAGACATGCATCTTCAGTTTCAACTTGTTCTCCACGGTGTCGCCGCAGAAGTCGCAAACGTTCGGACTGCTGTGGTACTTGTGATCTTTTCTGTGAGACTCGAGATCCTCTTTGGTTCTGAATAATTTTTTGCAACTACTGTTGTCGCACGTCAGATCGGGATGATCCATGTGTTTGACCCGATTGTGCGTCATTATACCGAGTTTCGACGTTACAGTCTCGTTGCACAAGTGGCACGTGTAAGTGCTGTGATGATTCTCAATGTGTTTCTGGAGGCTCGCGCGATCCTTGAAGATCCTCTCGCAGGCGCGGCAACGCGTCAGCAGCGCGCCCGGATCTTTCCGATAATTTTGGCATCCCTTCATGTGACGACGCAGCAGATACCGCTTGTGAAAGCCCTTGTTGCATTTGTCGCAGTGATGAACGCCCTCGTCCTCGACTGTTGTTTGCTTGCAATTCGTTGACTCGCGAATCTCGAGCTTGCTGTCCGGCTCGTAGCGATGTATCTTGGCGATGTGCGCTGCGAGGTGATCCTTCGACGCGCTCGTTTTCATGCAGTACCGGCAAGTCACGTCCTTGTGACCCTTGTGAACGCGATTTACGTGCTTCCAGAGATGGGACGTTCGGCCGTAACACTTGTTGCAAAGATCGCAGGGAAAGAGTCCGTGCATCAATCGACGATGATTGCACAATGTTTCCCAATTGTAGAACGTGAGGTCTGCGCACATCTCGCACGTCAGCTCGACCTCGGCGACTGGGAGATTCTTTTCGGAAGACAGTGTCTCGTTCGGTGGTTCGACCGCGCCGTTGTTCAACAGCGTGTCGACGTCCAAGCCGTGAATTTTTCGATGGCGAGACATTTTCGATTTGTTTGAGTAAGGCCTGCCGCAAATGTCGCAACTGAAGTCACCGTTCGTAAGTGGCCAGTGACTCGACCTCACGTGATTACTAAGTTTTATCATGTCCGGGAACACTTTAAGGCATACGCCGCAAATGAGAGGCACCGTGTCCGAGTGAACTCCCATAACGTGCTTCCAGTAATCCACTCTGCTGCCCCACAACTTGCCACAGACCTCGCATGTGTTTGGCGACGAACCTTGGATCAAGTGGTGCTGCGAATGCTCGTTTCGTAGGGTTTTCGTTGCGAAGATCTTTCCGCAATCCTCTCGTTCGCACTGCAAAGATTTTTAGACAATTGATAATTGGTTCAAATTGTCGACGCGATCGATCGTGTCGCGTACGAATACTCACTATTATCGATGACTCGTCGCTGTGATTGCTGCTGACGTGCAACCAACGTTCCCACTTGCTCGGATGTGAACTGCCGCACAACTCACACACGAAGAACAGATGGTACTGAGCTTTCGTGCCGTTTACACCTGGCGCCGAACCGTTGGTGTTCGTTACAACATCACCCGAGGCTATCACGGGCTCGGACTGTATAAAATTAATCAATGGTTAGAAAAAAACATTAATAAACTAATAAAACAATTAAAAAATCATTCTTTTCGTCGATTACCTTGTGCGCATTGCGTTGATGCCGAATAAGATGATCCTCGTTCGGAAAAGATTTGTAACAAATATAACAATCCACCTTGTCGCCGTCCTCGGCGTCGAAATCCATTCCCTGTTCGTTCGCCTCGTTGCTGTTGACGTTCTCGTTGTAATAATTGCTGTTCAACTGTACGAAACTCGCAGGGTCGTAGCCGGGATCAACGTTGTGTATCGACACGTGTGTCATCAATTTTTTTCTCGAGTCATGCTGCCTTCCGCAAATCGTACAGCTGTATCTACGCTGCTCGGACACCAACAGTTTCGATCCACCGTGGTACATGTTCACGTGATTCAGTAACTGAGCGTTGTCGCTACAAATTTTCAAGCACACGCCGCAAGCGAACGCCGCGAATTCCTTGTGTGTTGCCCGAATGTGTAACCACAGCGATGCGCGATCGTTGAAGTCCCGAGTGCAAATCTCGCAAACGAATACCGTCTCGATCTCAATCATGTTTCCTCCTTGCGTGCTCTCCACGTCCTCCGACGACTCTGATGCGTGTCTCGGGCCTCTGTTCACCTCCGTTTTTATCAATTGTTTGTTCCACGAATGCGCCAGGACCGTCTTTTTGAGGCACTTGTCGCTGTCGACTATGGGCGTCGGATCGACACCGTGCGTCGACGTGATGTGCCTGCTCAACGATGATTTCAATACGAAATCTTTCTCGCACAATATACATATGTAGGGCCTTTCGGCGTCGTGCGTAGACTCGTGTTCCTTCAGCTTATCAACCGACGTGAAATTTTGTGGACAGGTTTCGCAGTACCATCTTTTCTGCGCCGCGACCTCGTTGACGTCTGTTTGAATTTAGAAAGACAAAAAAATTACTGTACACATTCCAATGGATGCATTTTTACGGACGAAAAAAAAATACCTGTTCTCGCTATCTTGACGGGCTTGTAGTTCGCCGAATTTTTATCATCGTAATCTCGCTTCAAGCCCTCGCCCTTCGTCAGAGCTTGTTTGAGTATCGTGAGCTGCGGATTTTTTGACAATTTAGCCTCGGCGTTGCGATAATCCTTGCTCTCGTCGTCCGAGTCGGTGCTGGAGAGTTCGGACGTGTCCATCAGATTCTTGCTCTTTCGCGATAACTTTTTATTTGGTTTTTCCTTCGACCGATCGCCCGTGCAGACCCTTCCGTGTTTGTTGAGTTCCGTCACGGTCGTGTACATCTTCGGGCACGTTTTGCACTTGTATTTGTTGTCGGGTTGTACGTAGGGAACCGGCAACTCCGGGGGCGGTGGCAGACCCGTGTGACGCGATTTTATGTGCTCCTCGAGATTCGTTCGAGTTGAATATATCCGCGAACAGTAGGCACAAGTCACCGCTGGATGACCTCTGGAAAAAACAGATAAAAATAAGAATTACGTCTCGAAAAATCACTTTGACAAAAATAAGAATTACGCTTCGGAACATTACTTCGATAAAAATAAGACTTTCGTTTGGAAAATTCCTTCGACATAACTAAGAATTACGATTCGGAAAATTACTTCGACAAAAATAACAATTAAGTTTCGAAAAATTATTTCGATAACGAAATAATTTTCGAATAATTCGTAAACGAAAAAATTATTTCAATATTAAAAAATCGATTGTCCCGTACCTGTGAGTCGTAGATACATGTCCCCACCGGTGTTTTGCGGTGGAATAAGATTTGTTGCAAAGATCGCACTGATAGGGTCTCTTGTACGACGTGTGATCGTCCGTGACGACTTTGGCGCCGATTACATCGCCCGCGCCCACGTGAATCCTCGCGTGAAGGGACAAATGGCCTTTGGAGCTGAACGCTTTGTTGCACAGTGAGCAAACATAAACCTCGTGCTGCTCGGCGGTATGTTGAAAAACATCGGAATTTCGCGACGATGCTTTCGCGCCCTTCGCGGTATCGCCGTCTTCCAATTCTTCCGTAACCATCGGTGTCATCTCCAAAAAATCACTCGGGTTAGTCTCCATGTCCATCTCGTACTCGTCCGATTTACGATCCTCCGTGTCCTCGAAGCCTGCGTTCGTGACAATCGTAGAGTCGTTTATAATTCCTGAAATGCAAAATATCTCTATGCTGGTACGCTCTCGACTGACGAGAGGTACACTGAAAAAAATTCGCTTGCGGACTGCCGAAGAAAAAAATGTTTGTTTCAATTCTACTTTCAATTCTTACAATTCCATATGATATTGAAATAACGACGGCAAGACTGTCAAAATTGTACGAATTAAAAGTAGAATTGAAACAATATTTTGTTTTCTTTGGCAGCCCGCAAGCAAATTTTACTTGAACCATTGATCTTTTTTTTTCAGTGTACGATTTTCTTTATTTTTTTGCACTGATGATACTTACCATCCTCCGTGCCGCTCGCGTCAAGAATCTCTTCGATCTCCTGATCAGCCTCGCCGTCCGAGTTCAATCTCGGTGGTGTGCCGAGTGCCGCGTTCGGATTAACAATCGGAGCTTCCGGTATGAGAATCGGCATCTTCTTCTTCTCTTTGAGAAGCTCCGAACGCAATTCCGAACAACTCTCGACATCGTTCTGTACTTCACTGCCTGCCTGTGATGCGGATCCGATAAGCGGTGGGATGGAAATATGAAAAAGAAAAAAAAAATATTGTTATCCATTCGTAACACGAAGCTTGCGATGGAAATTCTTTTCTTTGGAATTCGACTTACGGCATTGTCACCGGGTGGCAGAGACCTCTCCAGCAAGGCGACAGCGTTCACGCAGGCTGTTCGAAAGTCGTAAAAGTTTTCGAGATTGTACATGCAGCGATAGCACAGACACTTTGGCAGACGATCATCTTCATCGATCTGTAACAAACAAAAAAATCATGCGTTGATTAAAATTAGCAAATGGCAGAGAAAAATAACTATAATAATACATGTTTTCCTAGTTCGTAAAAGTCGCTGTGGCGCATGCTCGAGGGACACACGAAAGGGAAAGTCTCTTCGGGCAGCTGAGAGCGGAGATGTTCATTGATGAAAACGTGTAGGAATAAAAATGCATAGGACACGGCGACGCACTCCAGCCTTTTACTATGTGGGTCAAGGTTCGCAAACTCAAAGAGAATGACTCATGGTCGCATAACTCGTGTATAATAATCGACGTTCCGGCTTGAAAAAAAAGAGAAAAAAATGAATACAATCTTCCGATAATCATCCACGCCTCTTTTTACGGAGATGCGAATATTTCATGGAAAATATTGAACAATTGTTGGAAGAGACTCTGGCGAGTGAAAAACATACTCGAGGTCAACTTTGCTTCGATTTTCAGGATGCCTCCGATTACGCAACATTATCATCGCCTTATCGTCATTATCTTAAAACCCGTAGAAAATCTACTTTAAAAAAAGAATAAAAAAAACCGAGAACCCGTTAAAAAATGTATCTCTCGAAACTCTCGTGCAGCTTGACTAAGGACGGGATGATGCGGTGAGAAGAAAAAAAAAAAAAATG